>JAVSCE010014737.1:0-107587 GCA_032199065.1 Smutsia gigantea
TGGAGTATAAGAAATAAGAAAAAAACTGAAGGAACAAAACAGCAGCAGACTCACAGAACCCAAGAACGGACTAATAGTTACCAAAGGGAAAGGGACTGGGGAAGATGGGTGGGAAGGGAGGATAAGAGGGAAAAAGGGGCATTACGATTAGCAGATGTAATGTTGGGGGGGCACGGGGAGGGCTGTACAACTCAGAGAAGACAAGTAGTGATTCTATAGCATCTCACTACGCTGATGGACAGTGACTGTAATGGGTTTGGTGGGGGGGACCTGATGAAGGGGTAGTTTAATAATCGTAATATTGCACATGTAATTGTAAATTAATGATAATAAAATAAAGTATATTTAAAAAAAATAAAAAAAATAAAAAAAAAAAATAATAATAATTTAAAAAAAAAAAAAAAAAAAAAAAAAAAAGAATGCACTGATATATTATTTAGCAATACAAATGCATGAAAAATTGATACATGCTACAAAATGGATGAACCCTGAAAATAACCCTATGTAAAAGAAGCCAGTCACAGAAATCCATTTATGTGAAATAATCAGAATAAGCACATTTGTAAGACAGAAACTAGATTACTGGTTGCCAGGAGCTGACAGGAGGGAAAATGGGGAGTGAACACTAGTGGCATGCGATTCTTTCTGGAGTGATGAAAATATTCTGGAATTCTGGCAGAGAGAATTTGCTAAATTCTGTGAACATAATAAAAACCACTGAATTGTACACTTCAAATGGATAAGTTTTATAAAACTGAACTATATTCCAATAAAGCTCTTAAAATGACATAGAAATACAAAGACCTAATGTAGCCAAAACAATCTTGAAAATGGACAACAAAAATGGTTACCTTTTATGTCCTGATTTCAAGACCCATTTAAGCCTACAGTGATCAAGACAGTGTGGTATTGATCAATGAAACACAGTATGGTCCAGAATAGACACATTTTCAGATGATTTTACAAAGATGCTAAGATAATTCAATGGGTATAGTCATTTCCACAAACTGTGATATAAAAATTGGATACCTACATGCAAAAATAAACAAACAACATGCTTTTACCTTTATCTCACACTATATAAAAAACAAGTAGAAGTGGTGAGTCATAGACTTAAATGTAAGAGTTATACAACTTCTAGTAGAAAATAGAGGAGAAAAATTTTTGTGATCTTTGGTTAAGCAAAGATTTCTCAAACATGTATGAACTATAAATACAAATTTTGATGAAGTGGACTTCATAGAAGTTAAAACGTTTGCTCCTTTGAAGACATTATTAAGAAAAGAAACAGTAAGACACAGACTGGATGAAAATATTTGCAAACACATACTTGAGATCTGGAGTGGAAAAAAGATGGCACAGTAGGAAAACAAAGAGGAAACCTCCTCCCACACATACACCAAGGGAACAGCAACAGCAAATATGACTAATCCTGCAAATGAGGTGAAGACTGCAGAACAGACTACCTATACCTGGCAAAAAAGAGAAGACCACATAGAGAAGGGTAAAGTGGCAGAGCCATGATCAGTTGGGACCCAAGCCCTTCTCCCATCCCATCCCACAAACAGGAGGGACAGGAATGGAGCGGAGAAGGGATAAGCACTCAGGAACTCTGCACAGCTGGCCCTGGAGATCTGCTCTGGAAAAAAAAAAGTCCTCATTGCATTGGGCTTTGGTGATTAATGAGGCTGGGCATGACGGAGATTTGGAGCACTCTGAGAGACTGAGGTTCCTGGTGCTTACGGAGGACAGGCATGCTCCATCAGTTCTGCCAAGACCCAACACAGAGGTAGCAGACTTAAAGATTTATCAATAGTGGGAAGGGTGCAAGAGGAGTGAGGGCTGGACAGAGCTCTTCCCACAGGAAAAAAGGCAGGGGCACAATGCTTCCCCAGCTCTCTCTCAGCCCAAATGGTTGGTGCTCACAAGAGTGCCAAATGCTACATCTCCATCACTGGCACCTCAGCCCTGATGTGCTTCCTTGAACATCCACGCCCCTACTTGGCCTGCTTGGTCCGGCAGCATCATACTTTGCTGCCTGGTAGGCAGAGGGAGGCTCTACTAGCTTTCTTGCTCTCTCTCAGCCCAAATGCAGCTGCACAGCTCACAAAGGGCTGGGTGAAGCAAGATGTCACCTGCTCTTGGACTGAGATCAGCCACTTCCAGAAGATAAGCAGAAAGGTGGCCCTGCCCATAGCCCACCAACAGCAACTGGGGTTCCACTGCAAAGGAAAACCAAGCACTAGAGAGTAAAGTGTCTTGAGCTTTTGAGCACCACCGGACACCTTCTTCATAAAGTTATTACTCTCTAGACCAGGAAGCATAGTAGATCTAATACAAAGGAAGAAACACAGAAACCCTGAAAAAATGAGGAACCAGAGGAATACGTTCTAAACAAAACAGGATAAGACAAAAAAAAGAGAGCTAAATGAAACAGAGTTCACCAGACTTTTGATACATATTTCAAAGTAACAGTTATAATATACTCACTGATGATCGTGCTGAAAAGTATTGACTACCTTAGGGAGGAATTCAACAAAGAGATAGAAGAGTTGAAGAGCCACTCAGAGCTAAACAATACAGTAACTGGAATGAAAAATACAATGGAAGGAATGAATAATAGATTGCTGCAATTAGAGGAGAGAATTAATGAATATCACTAGAAAACAACAAAGCTGAGGTACAGAGAGAAAAAAAGAATCTCTAGAAATGAAAGGATGCAAAGAAAGTTGTGTGAAAACTCCAAATGAAACAATACTTGCATAATAGACCCGGGTACCAGAAGAAGAGAAAAACAAAGGAGTAGAGCCTCTTTGAAGAAATAATTGCTGAAAACTTCCCTAGTCTGGGGAAGGAAATAGGCACCAGGTCCTGGAAGCACAGAGAGCCACTAACAAAAGGAACCTGAGGAAGACAATACCAAGACATATAATAATTAAAGTGGCAAAGATTAAGGATAAAGAGAGAGTATTGAAAGCATCAAGAGAGAGGCAGACAGCTACCTATAAGGTAAACCACATAAGGTTATCAGCAGACTTCTCAGCAGAAACTTTACAGAGCAGAAGGGAGTGTCATGAAATATTTAATGTATTGAAACAGAAGGACCTTCAATCAAAAATCTACTCAGCAAGGTTATCATTCAAAATTGAAGGAGAGATTAAAAATTTACCAGATAAAAGGCTGAAGGAATTCACCACCACCAAACTGGCATTACAGGATATGTTAAAGGGACTTCTGTAGATGGAAATGTTCTTAAGCCTAAATATTTTTCACTTGTAAAAATAAACCCACAGTAAAGGTAGTACACAATTACTTATAAAGTAAGTATGAAATTAAAACAAAAGTAGTAAAACCAACTATACACAATATCAGCCAAGAGATACATAAAAAATGCAGATTATGACATGTAATACATAAAATGTGGAGGACCAAGAATTTTTTAAAAAGTGCTCTTAGGTTTGTTTGAAATAGAGTGATCATCAACTTAATATAGACTGTTAGATATTTAGGAAACTGTCCATGAACCTTATGGTAGCCAGAAACCTGAAGCCTGTAACAGATATACAAAAAAAATTTAAAACAGAAATCCAAAATCCAGCCATAACACTAAAGAAAACCATAAAATAACAAGAAAAGTGTATAAGAGAGGAAGAAAGGAACAGAAAAGAACTACAAAAACAAACAGAAAACAATTAATGAAATGGCAATACACACATACCTATCAATGATTACCTTAAGTGTAAATGGAATGAATGCACCAATCCAAAGAAATACAGTGGCAGAATGAAGAAACAAAACCCACCTATATGCTACCTACAAGAGACTCATTTAAGACCTAAAGTCATAAACAGACTGAAAGTGAAGGGAATGGAAGAAGATATTTCATGCAAATAAGTAGGTAGAAAAAAGCAAGAGTAGCAGTACATATATCAGACAAAATAGACTTCAAAGAAAGCAACAAGAGACAAAGGACATTACATAATAATGAAGGGATCAGCCCAAAAAGAGGATATAACAATTATAAACATCTGTGAACTCAACATAGGAGCAATTAAATATGTAAAACAAATACTAACAGAATTAAAGGTGGAAATAGGCACAACTCATTCATATTAAGGGACTTTAACATGCCACTTACATCAATGGACAGATCAACCAGACAAAATTAAGGAAACACAGCACTGAACAATACATTAGATCAGATGGACTTAACAGATATCTATAGAAAATTCCACCCAAAAGCAGCAAGATACACGTTTTTTCCAAGTGCACATGGAATATTTTCCAGAATAGATCACATACTAGGCCACAAAAAGAGCCTCAACAAACTAAAAAAGACTGAAACTGTATCAAGCAACTTCTCAGACCACAGTGGTATGAAACAAGAAATAAATCACAAGAGGAAAACAACAGCAAAAACCCCACAACCACAAGAGCGCTAAACAACATACTTCTAAATAATCAATGGATCAATGAACAAATCAAAGTAAAAAACAAGCAATACATGGAGACAAATTAAACAAAAATACAAGATCAAAATTTGTGGTATGCTGCAAAAGTGATTCTAATTGGGAAGTACATAGCATACTACATCAGGAAACAAGAATATTCCCAAAGAAAAAGTCTAAACCCACAACTAAAGAAGCTAGAAATAGAAGAACAAATCAAACCCAAAGTTAATAGAAGGAGGGGGATTATAAAGAACAGAGCAGAAATAAATAAAACACAGAAGAATAAAACAATAGAAAAAAAATCAGTGAAATCAAGAGCTCATTCTTTGAGAAAATAAACAATATAAACAAACCCTTAGGCAGAGTTGTCAAGAAAAAAAGGGAGGACATAAATAAATGAAGCCAGAAATGAAAATGAATAGTCACAATGGATACCACAGAAATACAAAGAATTATTAGAGAATTCTAGGGAAAATTATATGCCAATAAATCAGACAACTAGAAGAAATGCACAAATTCCTAGAAAAGTGCAACCTTCCAAGACTGACTCAGGAAGAAGCCGAAAATCTGAACAGACTAATTACCAGTAACAAAATAGAATTGGTAATCAAAAACTCCCAACAAACAAAAATCCAATATCAGATGGTTTCACAGCTGAATTCTACCAAACATTTAAAGAAGAGCCAATACCCAGCCTTCTTAAAGTATTCCAAAAAGTAGAAAAGGAGGGACTACTTCCAAACTCATTCTATGAGGCCAGCATTACTCTAATACCAAAACATATAAAGATACTACAAAAAAAGAAAACTACAGACCAATATCCCTGATGAACATAGATGCAAAAATCCTCAACAAAATATTAGCAAACTGAATTAAAAAATATATCAAAAGGATCATCCATCATGACCTCATGGGATTTATTACAGGGATGCAAGGATGGTACAATATTCACAAATCCATCAATATCATACACCATATCAATAAAAAGGATAAAAACCATACAATCATCTCAAAATGCTGAAAAACTGTTTAACAAAATTCAACATCCACTCACGATAAAAACTCTATACAAAATGGGTACAGAGGGTACATATCTCAACATAATAAAGACTATATATGACAGACCCACAACTATCATACTGAATGGCAAAAAGCTGAAATATTTTCCTCTAAGATCAGGAACTAGACAAGGATGCCCACTCTCACCACTTTTATTCAACATAGTACTACTGGAGGTCCAAGCCACAGCAATCAGACAAGATAAAGAGGTAAAGGCATCCAAATTGGTCAAACTGTCACTATATTATATATAGAAATCCCTAAGTAATCCACTGAAAAACTATTAGAACTAATAACTGAATGCAGCAAAGTTATAGAATACAAAATTAATACACAGAAATCTGTTGCATTCCTATACACCACCAACAAAATAGGAAAAAGAGAAATCAGGAAAATAATTCCATTTATAATTGCATTCAAAAGAATAAAATACCTAAGAATAAACCTAACCAAGGAAGTGAAAGACCTGTACTCTGAACACTATAAGACATTCACGAGAGAAATTAAAGAACACACAAATAAATGGAAATCTATCCCATACTCATGGATAGGAAGAATTAATAATGTCAAAATGGTCATCCTGCCTAAAGCAACTTACAGATTCAGTGCAATACCTACCAAAATACCAATGACATTTTCCCATGAAATACAGTAAATAACCTAAAATTCACACGGAACTGCAACAGACCCCAAATAGCCAAAGCAATCCTGACAAAAAAGAATAAAGCTGGGGGTATTACATTCCCTCACTTCAAGCTATTCTACATAGCTACAGTAATCAAAACAGTATGATACTGGCACAAGAACAGACCCACAGATTAATGGAACAAAACAGAGAGCCCTGATATAAACCCAAGCATATATGGTAAATTAATATATAATAAAGGAGACATACAATGGGGAAAAATCAGTGTCTTCAATAAATGGTGTTAGGAAAACTGGGCAGCTACATTCAAGAAAACGAAACTGGATTACTGTCTAACTGCATATACAAAGGTAAACTCAAAATGGATTAAAGACCTAAATATAAGACTTGAAACCATAAAACTCTTAGAAGAAAACATATGCAAAAATCTCTTGAACATAAACACAAGCAATTTTTTCCTGGACACATCTATCTTGAGCCTTCCTGTATGTCCCCCATCATCCCTCCAGCTAGGGCTGTGCTAACTCCCCTGAGGAACTGCACACATGGATACATGTAATAAACCCCAACAATGAAGACTGAACTCATACAAGGGCAGAGTAAGGGAAACAAATTGATGCATCGGCAGCCATTTTGCGTGGTGAACCAATAGGTGTTAATGCCTAAGGTGATATAGTGGCAAAATTCAAAGTAAAGGAGACCAGTTCCAAGAGAAAGCCTAGGATATGGTGTGGACATGCAAATACAGGCATGGGCTTGGGAACTTTGTTACTGTGTCATTGTTCTCTGCATTAGAGGAATCGGATAGGGCTGTGGCCATGACTTGGGATCAAGAGACATGAAGTCGATGTCCAGGAGGTTGACATCATGCTCCTCTGCCATTGGTCAGGTGAGCGTTTCTCACCCTACTGGGGATAAGATTTGCTTATGGTGCCTTTAGTATTCAATATGAGCAATCCTCCACTTTGGCTTCTCCGAGAGGTCTCTTGCCATCCACCAACTCCCTGATCAGAAGTGACATCAAAAACTGGGCTCAGTGTGTCTGCCTTAGAAGAATCGCGTCCCTTTCCTCAGCTTCGTCCAGAGCAGAGCCCTCTGACTGAGCTGGGCAGTGGGCTCAGTCCCTACTCACAGCTCCAGTTACTGTAACTGATTGTACCTCCTTAAATGGACTCTTCATGCTCAGGCATTTAAAGGAAGCTTCTGATGCAAAACTGTTTACAAATCCAGACTTTCTTGAGTCTGATCTGAATGTGAGAACTATATTTACATAAATTATGAGTGCTAAAAGGCAGGCGCAGGTCCCATTAAGTACTCATCCTGCCAGCTTCCTGCTTGCCCCAAGCATGCTGGAAGCTGGAACTCGTAGGTGTTGTCTGGGTGTTTTCTCACGTTGGGTGTTGTCATGCTAGGGTGAGTGGAATGCACCTCTGGGTGAGGAACTGCATTTCCTCTTCACAGTCTACTAGGGCCCAACTGTCCCTGTACATTGAATTCCTTCATTGCCACACCCCAGCTTCTCTGAAGCCAAGGCCGAGGTCAAATTTTACTCCTTATACAAAACCTCCGAGACTTACTCCAGCCTACAGCAGCCATGATAGACACACCTTACTACCTCCTCATTCTGCCTCAGCCTCATATGCCTCCAAGTTCCATAGAGTGTTTCTTTATCTCAGCTGCTACCACAGTCAAGCCATTGCACTTGGGTCTTGAGATTTTGTGGCATGGCCCTGATGGATGTCTTGTTCTGGACTGTGGGCCTCCCAATGGCCCCTACTATGCAGCCTGCCAGTCACTTGCTGAGTCTAAGACTCTAACTACCTCCAGATTTGGATGGGCTGCCATGTTGTACTGTACTGGTATCTAGTCATCCAAGCAACTACCAAAGGGCTAGATGGCAAAATCCAACCGAAGGGGAGTTAACTCCCCATATGGTAAACCAGACAAATGGAAACAAGATGCAGGACAGAGGCAGGAAGTTAAATTCCTTCTCATCTAGACCCTCCCATAGACTATTCCAGTGTCATTATCCTGTAGCCTATATGAAGAAATCCCATGAAAATAAATACATGAATATGCAGAATCATTCTTTCTCCATGGCTTATCGTGAGACAAAGGCCAGCACAGTACCACATCTCTTGAACCATTTTCATTCTTTTATTCTCCGTCTACCATTTCTTTCACTCTCGTGCCAGGATTGCATTTTCTAAACAAAGCCTAAGTTTAAATCCTTATGTCAGATTTTTTTTCCCCTAAAAATTAGGCTAAGTGAACTGTACTCGGAGTGGTTATAGAAAGCTGACCATCATGTTGGGATTTTGGAATTGGATTTTGTTCTGACTTTGTTAATATTCATTAAGTGGAACTGGGGTGTCTGTGGTAAATCATTGTTCAATAACAGACCACAAGAGAAATTGAGACCGAGAACTCTGCTACTCACAGGCCCTGGAGGATGTGTACAGGACGCTTTGGGAGGCCACATGAGGAGTCAAGGCGGGAGCAGAGAGAGAAGCAGGGCCTGAGGCATATGGCTGCATTAAGGTCTGTGGGCGGAGCACTTCACGGGTCCCAGGCTAAGGCATAATTGGTCAAATCAGACCAAAAACGTGGGGTTTGGTAAGCTCCTCAGGAGGCTTATCTAAGGTATGTTCAAGGGGAAGGCCTTGACAAGTGGGGGGAAACTGCTGATCACAAGGGTGGTGGGAGGTCATATCAGGAGCTGACATATGCTGGTGACTCTGTGGGCGTCCATCAAGGGCGTACACCTGTGGGAGGGGCGGATGTGACTTAAGGTCCTCGCACACCACTCATCCACACAGGAGGGATGCCAAGGCAGCAATGCCATGGACAGCTCAGCTGAAGGCTCAAGAGGTTACTTGTTTGAGAGCAATTATAATCACACTGATGATGGTAAGTGGTATCGTAATAACCCTAGTGTGCAGGGTATGTTATACGCTTTCCTTTGGAAGCAGAGCCAAAGACAAGTTGTTGAGAGTAGTTTCTTTGGAAGCTGATATCACGAAGCAGAAGTGGGGAAGAAAAAAGATTAAGAAGGAAAATGAAGAAAATCCTGTACAAATATGTGTTATTGAGAGAATTCTATCACAAAAAAGGGCTAAAGTTTTCTGAACAGAATGCCCCCCAGAAGGTAATGAGGATGACGCATTTAGTCAGAGTCCATCTCACATGGTTTGAGAGCTGTTTCTAGAGATACCAACTCTCAGCATTTCTGGTGCTCTGGCCAGGGACTCTGGGCACCATTTACTGCCTTTCAGCTCCAAATCTGTTTTGCTTTGAACTGCTTTATAGCACTAGAGCTGGACCCTGTAAACATATTTAATCATGCTTTACTAGTAAATAGTTCTTTCTATTACATTTAATATGATCATGTTATACTAGTCAATAATTATGTTATTTGTAAGTAATTCTTTATTTTAAATTCTCCCTCTTCAGATTATTAGTGTGTTTTCTGTCTCTTGACTGGACCCTTACCATTATACCATCTCTGACTCCTGCCTGTTACACAGCTATTTATTTGGTGAATACCTTTTGATTGAATCTCATAATGAGGAAGAACCCAAGGCAGTCAGCCTCTGCATAACAAGGACAGCAGTGTACTAATGCACATCAGCTATGTTAACTTTCTTGATCTTGTATCATAATATAGTCCCAAGGGATCTGGGTTGACCTTGACATTCTGTGCTGGCCAGGTAGAAGGCATGATACTAATTGGAATTGGAGAGCAGGAAGTGGCAAGTATACAAAGACCTTAGTAAGATGCAGGCATACCAGAAATGGAGTGATAAAAATCATGACAACTCACTAACATTTATGAAACATTTAGGGAAATCAGTCCAGGGCATGATGGTACACCCCTCTAAGATAAAGAATAAACTGCTGCAGCTTACAGTTTCTACAACTGAAAAGAGGCTGGTGGGCCTCTGGGTTTTAAGGGTGCTATTCACTGCATTTGGAAAGGCTTCACTGACTTCCAGAGGTTCCTGCTGTGATTTATGACAGTTGCCCTAAAAATACCATGAGTCCCTCATCCTTCCTGCCCTGCTCTTGCCTTGTTCCCTTCTCTTCCAGATTCCTGACTGCCAGCTTTGTGGCTTGCCCTCAGATCAGGCATTGAATGCGGTCTCTGGGTTGGATCTTAGCTTTCCCAGAGGACTGGCTCGGCTCTGCCTTCAATGCCCACAGTACAAACTGTCCACTCCAGCTCCAGCCCCAGGCTCAGGTCCTGGCAAGGCCAGCAGACCCCTGACCTGCAACCTTGTCCATGTGGGCTGCCTGGAGCTAAGTGCTGGGTACCTGACTTCCCAAGGCCCTCCCGGGCCAGGAGGGTGCCCCTGCAGGAGGACCTAGCTACTGGTGTGAGTGGGGTTTTATGGGTAGAAATCAGAAAAATAATGTGGGGCCCATGTGGAGGTAAATACTGCAGCAAATACCGGAACTGCTACAACATAGAGATGGCAATGAGGATTTGGTGAGAAGCAAAACTTGCTTCCAGGGCTGACAGGAGAAACCTGACTGGGAAAGCCATTTCAGGAGGGCACTGGGCATTAGGCCCTCCCACAGATACTGATCCAAGCCAGCCTCGTTCCAGGCAGGATGTACTCAGACCACATCTGACTATAATAAACATTTTGTAAACACAGATCAAATCACTCTCAGTCCCTTGCAATCCGGAGCTTGTATGATGCATGAGCTCCCTTCTGCTAAGCTTGTGCCTTGGCTGGGACAAAGTTCCCTGCAGCCATGTTATCCGGGCAGCTGCAGCCGCAGTGGTGCCCTTTAGCTGCTCTCAGGAAGACTGACTCTTTCCACTGTCCAGGCTTCAGAAGCAGGGGCCACTGCTGTGGATGGATTCCTTCCTCCCTCATTGACTGTACATTACAGGTAGCCTGTGTCAGCAGTGACAGAAGGATCCAGTACACGAGAGGAACCAGGGATGGAGAGCAACTGTTGGGAAAATCTGTATGGAGAATCAACATGACTTGGAGCAGGAGGAAAGGTGGCGGGTCATTGAGAAGGGTTGAATTGTGCAGGGAGAGCATTGGCCATTGATAAGAGTCCAGAGAGATAAAACAAAAAATAAACCAGAAAAAAAGCAAGTATGTCTCCTTGATAGCAGGGCGATGCTATTTTCCAAGAGGAGCACCAACCCAGAAAACTACCTGTCTTTCAGAGGATAGCAGCACTTCTCAGCCCAGCACAGGACTGCAGGGCTGGAGAGAGAGGCAGGCCAGCACTGTGATTAGGGTTCAAGCTCTGACCTAGTAGGAATAGGTATATTACGTTAATATAATAATATAGTATAGTCCTGACTTACTATTATTGCCTGGGTGACCTGAGGCAAATGACTATGCTGTAGTTTCTTAATCTGTACAACAGGGGTTACGATTACACCTATTTTGTAGGACTATTGGTGAAGAATTAAATGATGTGAAGCATACTGGAGACTTATCCAGGTGCCTGATACATAGCAGGTGCTCAGCAAATGTGAATCATCATTATTTTAGTTCAAGGGGAAGGTGGGGCCAGAGACCTGGAGGGAAGTACCACCTGCCCTAGGTCTAAGAGCCTGTGCCCTTCTTATGGGAACATGGGAGCATCATGGAAGAGGTCGAGCCTTCCGGGTCCCACCAGGCCATGCAAGTTTACCAGGGGCCTAGATCCTGCCTCTTACTTCATGCTCCCTGGGCCTCACTCTCCCCATGTATGAAATGGGTCATTGTTCCCTGACATCATGGGATTATTTGGGGCTCTAAGCAAAATGGTCACAGGCCACTTCCCGGGTGGGAGGGATCACGGTTGGTAGAGGAGGAAAGGTGTATGGACACTCCAGGAAAGCCTGCAGAGGTGATGCCGATGGCAGGTACCCACCACCAGGCTCCAAGCAGCACGACGAGTGTGTGCCTGCTTGCAAGAGGAGCAAGCAGGGAAGAGGGTACCAGGGGCGGCCTCAGGCCAGGCAGCTGGGACCATCAGGGCTGGTTCCCAGTTCCCGGTGCCCTGAGCAAGGTACTGAACCTCCCAACCTCAGTGCGGGACCCCATGTGGAATGCTTCCCTGGTGCCCACAGTCGTGCTTCGAGCATAAATACATGAGACCGTTCTAAATCCACTGGGACACAATGAGGAAAGGTTTTTGATATAGGGGAGCCACCATGGCGGCTTGTGAAATGCAGAGGAGCGAGGACAGCTCAGCCTGCCCTCGGGAAGCTCCAGGCTGAGGAGGAACAAGGTGTGTTATTTACATGGCAAATGGTACACAGGCAGTGGAGAATCCATATGATCACT
Source organism: Smutsia gigantea (assembly GCA_032199065.1). Classification (NCBI taxonomy): domain Eukaryota; kingdom Metazoa; phylum Chordata; class Mammalia; order Pholidota; family Manidae; genus Smutsia; species Smutsia gigantea. The sequence goes on from JAVSCE010014737.1 coordinate 12,462, forward strand.
TGGTAGGCTGCTGGGACATGATGGAAAGAAAGCACGAACCTTGTGGGCCACCATCTATTAGCCATGAGTCTCTGAGCAAGACCCTTAACGTCTCTGGGACTTAGCTTCCATACACTTTCAGGTTCTGTGCGTGACCCTTGGCAGGGTTCCACACATCGCTCTGGATGGGAAGTCCCTCTGTGACGTGTCATTGGAGCACGGTGACAACTTATGACCTGGCAGAGACTGAGCTGCTCTGTTGCATGCTGGGTAGAGTCTGGGTTGGGAACTTGCCCAGGTTCTGCTCCCTCTTTTCCTAGAGGCCCACAGTTCAGAGAAGCCAGGGCTTAAACTCAGAAGCACTTCCAGTTCTTCCCATGCTGGGACTCTGTGCTTTGCATCCCAGCTTCTGCATCTACACAATGGTCTCAAAGTGAATTATGAGGCTCAATGAGGAGGGTGACTACTCTTGTGACTTTGAAAGGCCTACATAATCATTACTATAAAGATATATGATGTAAGCTTCATTATCATAATCTCTAAAAAGGCCTGTCTCCCCTCTGGGCATCACCACCATGACGCAGGAAGCTGCCTGTCCCGCTTGCGCCTCGGAGCAGATCCACAGGCCTGGGTAGCAGCGTGACAGGTGCTTCCAGGAGAGTCCCCAGAAGCACGTTCTCTGGGCATTGCCATGCCCAAGCAACTTTCTGGAAGCACCACACCCATGAGGCACTGGTGGTTTTTCTTCCCTGGAAAGAGTATCTTCAGCTGCTCTCCTGAGGACCCCTATCACCCAGAGCCCCCTATGGCCTCCTTTTTGTATTCTTGTCCATTCAAAGGTAGGATTGGTGATACCAGTTTACATCTGGAGATGTCTGTAAACATTCAGCCAAAGGAACACGTTTTGGCCCAGTGCGGGTTAGACTAGCAGTGGGCTCCGAGTAGATGGTTTCTCTGGGGTCTTCCAGCTGGCCCATTGTCCCGGCCCGCAGGACATCAACGAGGACCTGGAGAGGGAGAGCGGGTATTACAGTAGGAAACAAGAGACACGAAAAACGGACACAAGACAGATTCCTGATCAAGTCTCGTTTATTTGCGGGGACAGCAGACAATATACAGCATTCATGAGGTAATGTCTTTTCTGATTGGTTACACCTTATGCTAATGAAGCAATCTTCACACTCCAATTACACATCGAGATGTGTGCATGCGCAGTTTCTGACATAAGCGGCGGACCTAAGTGAGAACACTCGGCAGGGGGCTGGCGTGGAAGTAATCGAAACTGAAACCTAAAACCGAAACCTAAACACGCTTCTTGGAATGAGAAACCATTTGTGCACTTTCGAAACTAGTCTTCCAAGATGGAGTCCGGGAACCTAAGATGGAATTTCTATGGCTGTTGCATATCCTGCTCCTCACAGCCCATTTCTTGGTCTCAATCCTTAAATGATAGAAGGTTCTCTCTCCTAAGAATCCACCTTTCCGGTTGTCCTCTTTCCAGATTTCCTCCTACTCCCAGACCAGTGCAAAGGTGAAACCCTCTGGATACACAGCCCTTCCCTCTTGAACACAGTACCTCTTCTTTTGGGAAACATGGTGCTTTGTTCATAACTCATTATGATGCTTTTATTTCCTGGCTATGTGCTGTTGCCATCTATGGATGTGGCTTATCACCCTTGCAATACCTCACCCCATCCCTACCCCCACTGAGGCTGGGGACCCTCTTACTCTTCATTGCACTTTCCGCAGTGAATCCCACTGAGAGATACAGTCTCCCCAGGCCACTGCTGAGATTGCATTTTACTGTTTGGTACTGAACAGTAGTTTATAAACCAGTTTCATATGTATTATCTTATTGAAACTTCTCCAAATCCCCTTATCTGCATCCCTTGAATGCAGGGACCATGGCTGACTGTCACAGCTATTCACCCTGAGTTCTCAGTACAAGTTCTGGACATAAGTGAGGTATCATGAATATTTATTGATTGGATTCTAAAGGGACTGTCCCTATTATGTAAGGGAAAACACTGAAATCTGTTGAGTTTAAAAGACCATTATAAGATTTAGTCAATAGTAAAGGCTAGACATAAACAGGTTTTCTGCTTCCAGTGGTCATACTTTTTTCATCAGGAGAGAACCCATATGAGCTATAACATTCTGGAGCTGGGATGATTTCTTAGCTCCCCTGGTCACCAGAAAGCATGATCTTTCCCACCATGGTTCCTGGTTCTTTCCTTCCAGCTCAAACACTGCTCATACTTGGATGCCAATCCCAAAGTCCAACCAAGAACTTCCCAAGAGGTGTGCCATGGTGGCTGCTTGTTCTGAGAATGGGTTCACACGTGGGCTGAGATGTGGGTTCCTCATCCCTGCTGGGGGGGGCTTAGGACTGCCAGGGCCCCTCCCTGGCTGCTCACCCCCAGGCAGCCAGGTGCTGCCCGATCGACCGATTGTAGTGTGCCTTAGCAGGGCCACTGAGCCCCCGTGCACCTATGGTGAGAGGGAACAGGGACCAGTAGCCAATGCCTCATCTGACACACACATGCACAAACACATCTGCTCCTCCAATACCTCAGCTTGCAGGATGTCCTTCTAGAGAAGTCACAGGCAACTTTCCTAGTTGTTTCTTTAGGGGCCCAGGTTGTGGGGTGCCCCTCTGCCTAACTTAACGGGATCTCCCTCTCCTTTATGTGCTTGAGTCACATATAGGATGCCTTCCTGCACCTGAGTCACCAAACCCCACACAGGTTAGAGCCCAGGCTTTGGAATGAGGTCCACCTGGGCTCCGAGTCCAGCTTTGTCAGGCCCTGGCTGTGTGCCCTGGGAGAGTCATCTAGACAGCCTCTCTGTTCACTGGCTTCCTCCTCTGAACATGAGGATGTTCTTGAATGAAAATGTGTGTGAGCATGTAGCAAAGTGCCTGGCACAAGGTAGCCATTCAATATATAATCACCACTCTTATTATGGTATTTTTTATCATCTTCAGTATTGTAATTACCCAGATTTTGCTATCATCTAAAAGCCCCCATCAGTTTTACAAAAATCAGGTACAATGCAAGAGGAATGCAATTCCATCTACGACATATTCCTGCAAAACAACAGCAAACCAGAATCTAACCAAGCATTTGTATTTAGGCATCCAGGTTACAGTTAAATATTCCACTTGGGTAAATACAGAATGCGGGGAATTCGACAGGAATAAATGACCCAGTTTCTTCAACAAAATAAATGGCATGGAAAAAAAGGGAATTTCAAGAAAAAAGCTGTACTGCATAAACCTTGCATGGATCCTGATTTAAATACACCAACTGTAAGAAGTCTTTTTTTTTTCATAAAAGTCAAGGAATTTGAACATAAGCCAAGTATTAGTTGATACTAAATATTCCTAGAAATTTGCTTATATGTGCTTGTAGAATTCAGTCATGGGCTAAAAATGTTTATTGCAAACAAATACTGAAGTATTTTCATGTAAATTCACTGTGCCGACTGGGACTTGCTTTAAACTCTCCCTGGGGTGGAGGGAATGAGGAAGGGTAGATTTGGGGATGAGTGGACACTTTGAAGCTGGGAGATGGGTAATTAAGGGTTAAATTGACAATTCTTTACTGTTTTTCCTCTTTCATGCATGTTTGAAAGTGCCTAAATGAAACAGGTGTATAAGTACACCAAACTCCCTCTGCCATGGCTTCCCTGGGGGCCCAGTTGCGGCTCAGCTGCACGTACAATGGGGAGAGGATTTTCCAGATACAGGACCGTGGGCTTGGGCTCCTACACGTTCCTGCCAATCCCACGGCATCTACCATCTGCCATGCAGGCCTTGCCCTGCTCCTGTCCCCATCCTTGACCATCTCAGCCACGTACTAGACATGCGTGAGTCTCATCTCAGACCTGAGAATTGTAGCAGGGACCTCCTGGTTTGAGCTCTCAAAACGCATCACTCTTTCCTTCCCTCCCAGTATGTATTTCTCCTGGTTACAGAAACCTTAGCTGGCTGGAGAGCCTCGACGTGGAGTGCTGGCAGCAGGGATGAGGCCGGCTGGCAGCCTTTGCTGCACGGGGCACATACGGTTCAGGGCCAGGCTGTCCCTTCCTTCCTGCTCATCTCCGTGAATCATGGCTTCCAGATATTAAACCAAAAATGTGTCTTTTGCTGTCAAGAAGCAGTTCCACATAAATGCAAGAGTTCTTGGCTATGCAAATTTGATATATTGGCCTAGAAATGGGAAATCTGAGCCAAGAATTTGTTCAAGAATTTGCAGATTCTGATGCCAAGAGCATTTCATCAGCTGTCCCAGCTCTAGTGAGAGATGAACCAAAGGCACCACGTTTGACCTTCCACAGATTCAGATTCCACCACAGGCACAGGACCCAAGAGGTGCAGGTGGCAGGGGGCCAGCAGCTGTGAGAGGGCCAGCTGGACAGCTGATGGGCTGTGTGCCCTGCCACTGGGGTGGGGCCCTGTAGGCAATGATAAGGATGTTGATTTATATTTAAAGAAATGAGGAGATATTGGAGAGTGGTACAATCTGATTCTCATTGTCACCTATAAAATGACCAGAACTGAACTCCTACTTTCAGTTAGTTACAGTTGGGTCACCACAAGATTAGCAGAATTAATAAAGCTTTCAGATCAAGTAATGCTCCAGCATGAGTTTTCACCTGGGATATTTGATAAGCCCAGTGAGAACAGGTCATGATCACAGGGCCTGGCCACTTGAGGGAGAGTCCTCATTGGACACCTGGCTGGAAGATGCAGGCCCTCCAGATCACCCCAGCAGATATACCTAGTAGTCCAGGACCCTGATCAGAGCATCCTTCTCCTCAGTCCAATATCTGCAAAATGTCATTTGGTTTATGTTGCCCAGTCGACTAGTTGATGACAGGTGGACAAGTCCTGTCAGCCCAGCCAGGGCCTGAAGTGACCTGCTGGGATACCCCTCCTTCTCACTGGCCCCCTTCCCTTTGCCAGACAGGTCCTGGTTAGAGACCTCCTTGGCCAGCAGGGCCTTGGCCTGATGGTTTTGTCCCCACCCCTGAGTGGCAGGAAGCCTTCTCCCCTCCTTCTGCCTCCTGTCCTGTCCTCCAGGGCTTAAGGAATACATGGCACTCCCTTTCCCCCAGGTCACCCATTATTCATCTAATTGATATGTGTCACCACCTAGGGTCTGTTGCGGTGGCCATTGTCCACCCTTCTAGGGAACTCCCTCCTGATCTGCCAAGCCAAGAAAGCTTTTTCCTCTGAACTGTCTGGAGCCAGGGTTTGTGGGTGTGTAAAAAGCCACACCCACTTCTGTTTTAACTTCAATCACCAATGAAGTAAATCTCTTTGGCATCCTCAAAGGAAAAATTTTATTATAAATTCTTAAGAACATAGTTACAAATATCAGTGTGATCATTATAATGCATTATTCAGTTAGTTAAATGCGCTTTAAAAAAACACCATGAAATACATCTTCATTGTAAAAGCATCTATTGTTTCTGCAAACAATTAGCTGTCACTTAGTCATCAATTTTTTATCTTATTGTGTGTCTAAGGTTATTTGTTCTAATTAAGGACCGTGCATGCAGCTAAGCAAATTTGCCTCATTCTGTAGAAAGAGGGCTTTCAGTCCTGCTCCATGTAACAGTCTAAATGCACAGATGACCAACCCCCAGGAGTGAAAAGTCCCCAGTGAAGAGCTGGGGGTGGTGTATGAACTCAAACCCAGCCTGAAGGCCCACTGCAGCCCACCAGGCTCATCAGGACATCTCAGGTGTGAGTCACCTGAGTCCCCACTGCCTGGAGCAGCTCTGACCCACCAGAGAGGGCCGTCTGCAGAGAGAGCCCTGGAGCTTCCTGACCCGCTGCTGCTCCTGGGGCAAGTGGGGCAGTGGGTACACAGGGCCGCCTGATGGTCAGATTCTGGCCCAGGTGAGAAGCTGGGACTGCAGGAAACAAGGGCAGAAAGGGGCAGCTCCTGAAGCTGGGATTCCTTCCTGAGGCCTGTTTCCTGAGATTCATCCTTGACCTGTGACCTCATGTCCTAGGATCCAAGGGCCAGTTGGGAGGGAGGCAGTGCTGAGGGGACAGGGATTGGGAGAGGTAGTGAAGACAGGAGAATGGATGTTTATAAGAGGCCTCTGTGAGATGAGAACTATTTATAGAGAATAAAACAAAACTAAGTGAGGATGACCAGGGGCTGAGCTAAGAGGGTATGACAGTTTGCCCTCTGGTCACATCACATCCACCAAGTATAAATGGTGGGAAATAAAAGCAGAAATGGGGTTGTCCCTTTCAGAGGACAGTTTTGAAGCCAACACTTCAATAGATGGGTTTGATCTTGGCCTCTTACTAGACTCATTCCAACTCCCTTCCCAAGTGATCCCCATCCTTCCCTTGCACAGGCCCTTCGCTGAGACATCCCATCACCTCCCTCAACATCCAGGAAACCATTTCTTTCTTATGTCCAGATTCTCCCCAAGACCCTACTTCTAGCCTTTCCTTAGGGATTTCTCATTCTTGAAGCTGATGCAGAATATTCCCTGGTCAAATGGCTCACAAGTATATACAGCCCGTCGGAGCCGGGTATTGAGAATGCAGGCAATTTGGCAAAGGTGTTAGCGCTCGAGCCCATGATGCTGCTGAGCAGTGTGTGTGTGTGTGTGTGTGTGTGTGTGTGTGTGTGTGTGTGTGTGTGTGTGTGCCTGTGTGTGTAAGAAAAGGTGAGGGAGTGGTTGCCCATCATACACTGTGGATCCTACACTCAGGCATGTGGTGTTGCAAGGCGTGTGCCCCTGGGCATGCTGTACTTCTACAGAATTAGAAGAAACCACATCCAGTTGTCTGGAGTATGAAGTGGAATGATGAACACAGTGGTGATTCACAGCCCTAGGAGATACTTCCCATTCCCTTTTGGTGCTGTTGCTGGGTGTGGGGGCACAGTGATATGCGTATGGTTCCCACCTTCTAGCATAACTGACAGTACATAAACTTCAAGGTATTTATGTTCTAGTCTAGGTGGGGCCACAAGGCAAACACAGGCCTTTGTTTTCTCCAGGATGTGACATAATCTGGAAGTGCTGAGAACCCATAGGGTTCAGGAGCAATGGGAGGAGAAGAGAAGGAGTGGGCAAACTGGTCCACCATCCTCTCTATCCCCTAGCAGCTTGGATGGCCCCTGGCCTGGTGATAGCTTCATATCTGTCCCCCCACCTTTCCTACTGCCAACACTCCTGCTTCCTTAGGAATGCCTACTCCAACGAAGTAGTACCACATAATCTTTTTTATTTTTATTTTTTGCTGATTCTTCTTTTAACATTTTTATCAGAGTATAGTAGATATACAATATTATATTGGTTTCAAGTACACAACACAGTGATTTGACATTTATATATGTTATTAACTGTTCATCCCAACTAGTGCAGTTACTGTCAACATAGGAAGATGTTACAGAACAACTGACTATATTCTCTATGCTCTGCTTTCATCCCCATGACTAATTTATTTATGATCACGATTTTGTTTTTAATTTGGATTTTCATTTTGAGATAATTATAGAGTCAAATGCAGTTGAAAGAAATAATGTAGAGAGATCCTTGCACCCTTAACATAGTTTCTGCAGTGATAATGTAATACAAAGCTATAGGGCACTACCCCAACCAAGACCTTCACTTTGCTTCAGTCAACACACAGAGCAGTTCCAACCCCAAGAATACCTTCTGCTGCCCTTTTGTAAGTACACCCTCCTCCCTCTACAATTACTAATCTGTTCTCCATTTCTATTTTTATTATTTCAAGAATGTTACATAAGTGGAATTAAATAGTATGCCATCTATTGGGATTGGAGTTTTTTAACTTGGTATAATTCTCTGGAGATTCACCCAAATTGTTTCATGTATTCATAGCTTGTCCATCTTCATTGTTGGGTGCCATCCATTGTACAGAAGTACCACAGCTTGTTTAACCATTCACCCACTGAAGGACATCTTGGTCATTTCCAGTTTTGGGCTATTACGACTGAAATTGGTATGGACATTTGTGCACAAGTTCTCTGTGAATATAAATTTTCATTTCTCTGAGCTAAATGCCCAGGAATACAATTTCTGGGTCATACGATAGTTATTTGCTTAGTTTATTGAGAAACTACCAAGCTATTCGCAGAGAGGCTGTACCAGTTTACATCCCAATATATGAGGGATCCAGTTTTTCTGCAAACTCCCCAATACTTGGTATTGTGAGGGTTATTTTAGGCATTCTAATAGGTGCATAGTGATATCTTTTGTGGTTTTACTTTGCATTTCCCTAAGGACTAATGATGTTGAACATATTTTCATGTGCTTATTGACCACCTGTATATTCTCTTCAGTGAAATAGCTCTTCATGTCTTTTGTCCATTTTCTAATTGGATTAGTTATTTTGAGTTTTGAGAGTTCTTTGTATATTCTAGATACTTTTTTTTTTGATCCATGGTTTGCAAATATTTTCTTCCAGTCAGGAGCTTATCTTTTCATCCTCTTAACAGGGGCTTTTGATTTTGATAAAGTACAATTTATCAAGTTTTTTTTTTATATATCATACTTTTAGTATCAAGTATAGCTCCCTGACTCCAAAGATATTCTCCTATGTTTTATTATTATTATTATTTTGTCAAATGTACATCACAGTGATTCTCCTATGTTCTTAAAGTTTTATAGTTTTAAAGCTTTATATTTTATGCTTAAGTGAGTGATCCATTTTCAGTTGATTTTTGTACAAAGTGTAAGGTTAGGTCAGTGTTACTTATCTTTAAATCTTTTTGCCCATAGATGTCCAGTGGCTTCAGCACCATTTTTTTGAAGGACTATCCTTCTTTTATTAAATTCCTTTTATACCTTTGTCAAAATCAGTTAGTCATATCTGTGGATCTACTCCTGGGCTCTCTTTCCTGTTCTTTTCTGTCCACTAATCAATGTGTCTGTTCTTCCACCAAGACCACACAATCTTGATTACTATATGTAGTTATGCGGTATGTTTTGAAATATGTAGAGTCATTTCTACCACTTTCTTATTTTTCAAAATTAGTTGTAGCTTTGTAGTTCTTTCCCTTTCCATATCAATTTTAGAATAATTCTGCTTATGTTTACAAAAATTCTTGTTAGAATTTTGGTAAGAATTGCCTTAAACCAGTATTTCTATTTGTGGGAGGATTGACATCTTTATTGTGTTGAGTCTTATAACCTTTCTAAACCCTGAACATGGTATGTCTTTTCATTAAAATCTTGTCCTATTTCTTTCATTAGGATTTTATAGTTTTCAGCATTCAAGTTCTGTATATAAGTCCTACATATATCTTGTTAGATTTACTCTTTAATATTTCACTTGTTTTGAGTGGTTATAGATGATATTATAACTTTAATTTTGGTATCTATGTGTTCATTGCTAGTATATAGAAATAGGATTGGTTTTTGTAGGGTTATATTCTGTGCTGTGACCTTATGAACTCACTTTTTAGTTACAGACTTGTTTTTTGAATTCATGGTGATTTTCTACATAGACAATCATATCATCTACAAATAAAGACACTTTGTTTATTTCTAATCTGTGTGCCCTGTATTTCCTTTTATTGCCTGATTGTGCCTATGTCCCTAGTTCATTGAGCATTTTAATCATGAAACAGTGTTGCATATTATCAAGTGATTTTTATGTTTCTTTTGAGTTAATCGTATTTTGTTATATTTATTCTATTTATATTGTATTATATTGATTGATGTTTATGTTGAGCTAACCTTGCATTCCTGGTATAAATCATACTAGATGATGTTGCTGGAATCCATTTTTACTGGATTCAATTTGCTAGTATTTTATTGGGAATTTTCATATCTACATTCATAATGGATGCTATGTAACTCTTCTCTTGGGGTATCTTTGTCTAGTTTACTATCAGTGTAATAGTGACTCATACAATGAGCTGGATTGTGCTCCTTCCTCATCTATATTTGGGAAGAATTTGTGAAGGATTTGTGTTAATGCTTCCTTAAGTGTTTGATAGAATTTAACCAGTGAAGTCATCTAGCTTTGAATTTTATTTTGGGGAAGTTTTATTTAAAAATATTTTTTATTACTTATTCAATCTGCTTACCTGTAGGTCTATTCAGGTTTTCCGTTTCTTCTTTAGTTTTCGAAGTTTGTCTTTTAAGAATTTGTCTATTTCCTCTAATTTGTTGGGATACAATTATTCATAGTATTCTCTTACAATCTTTTTTATTTACGTGCATTTGATAATAATGGCCCCTCTTCATCCCTGATTTTAACAATTTGACTGCTCTTTGTTTTTGTTTCTTGACCAGTCTAACTAAAGATTTGTCAATTTTATTAATATTTTCAAAGAATTAATTTTTGATTTTGTTGACTTTTCCTTTTGATTTTTATTCCTTGTTTCATTTTTCCCATCACAATCATTATTGTTTCCTTTCTTCTGCTTATTTTTGTTTCAGCTTGCTCTTCTTCTAGTGTCTTATAATGGAATGTTAGATGATTGATTTCAAAACTTTCTGGTTTTTTAATATAGGTATTTGTAGCTATAAATTTCCTTTTAGGCACTGTTTTTACTGTGTCTCAGGTCTTTCAGTATGTTGTGTTTTTGTTTTCACCTTATAGTATCTTATAACTTTCCACGTGATATATCCCTTGATTCACTGATTATTTAGGAATGTTTTGTTCACTTTCCATAGATCTGTGAATTCCTTTTGCTATCAATTTCTGATTTCATTCTATTGGGGATAGAGAGAATACTTTGCATGATGTAAATCCCTTCAAATGTATTGACACTTGCTTTGTGGCCTAACATCACGTAGCCTACATGTTCCATGTGTGCTTGAGAAGAATATATGTCCTGCTGTTGCTGGATAAAGTCCTCTACAGATGCATACTAGGGTTAGCTGGTTTATGTTTCTGTTCAAGTCTTTTTGTTGATATGTATTATTGTTCAACCCATTATTGAAAGTAGGGTATTCAAATCTCCAGCTACTGTTATATTGTCCATTTCTCCCTTCAATTCTCTCGGTTTTTGCTTTATGTATTTTGGAGCTTTCTTGTTTAGTTTATTTATGTTCATAAATGTTATATCTTCTGGATAGATTTATCCTCTTATCATTATGAAATGTTCTTTTTTGTCTTTAAAAAAAATTGTTTTGTTCAAGTGTCTCTTGTCTGATACCAGCTCTTTTTCATTACTGTTTGTGTAGTATATCTTTTCTATCCATTTACTTTTAATTTATGTTTGGCTTTGAATATTAAGTATTTCTCTTGAATACAGCATAAAGTTGTATCATGCTTTTTAAAATACATTCTGCCCATTTCTTCCTTTAAATTGGAATATTTATCCTTTGTGTAATTGCTATTAAGTTAAGACATACTCCTGCATTTTGCCATTTATTTTTCTATGTCTTATGTCATTTTGCTCCTTCATTACTTCATTGCTGCCTTATTTGGTGTTAAAAACATCTTCTATTCCCTTGAATTTAATTTTATTTTTAAGGTTATTTTCTTAGTGCCTGCACTGGAGATTACAATCAACATGTTAACAAATAACTATGTAATTTTAATTAATAATAACTTAATTTCAATAGTATTCAAAAATTTTGAGTGAAGTGTACAATTCTTGCCATATTCTATATCCCTATCCTTCCATTTATAATGTCATTGTCTTAATCATATCCTCCATATATGTCTAGAAATACATCACAAAATCTTATAATTTTAGCTTAAAGTTTCAAGCATAATTGGAAAATTCAAGAATTCTAAAAGTTATTATATTTACCCATTTTTTTGCTGTTATCATGCTTTTGCCCTTGCCACTGTCTCCAAGATTTCTTCTTTTATCATTTCCTTTCTGTTTAGAGAACTTCTTTGTTCATGTTTTTAAATTATGTCTGTTGGCAGCAAATTGCCTTCATTTTCCTTCTTTTGATACTATCTTGCCTTCTGTTTAATTCCTGCAGGGCATTTTTGCTACATACAATTCTGGATTGACAATTCTTTTCTTCATTTCTTAAAAAATGTTGTTTGAGTACCTTCTTGTCTTCATGGTTTCTGGTGAGAAATTCATTGCTATTCAAATTGTTTTTCCCATATAAGTAAGAGTTCTTTAGTTTTCAGAGATTTGACCACAATGTGTCTTGCATGGATATCTTTTGGTTTGTCCTCTTTGGTATTAGTTTGATTCATTAAAACTGCAGGTTTATGTCTTTTGACAAACTTGGGAAAATTCCAGCCATTATTTCTTTGAGTATTTTTTTCAGCCCCAACCATTTTCTCATCTCTTTCCAGGACTCTGATGACACAAATGTTAGCTATTTTGTATGGTCTTACAGTTCCCAGAATCTGTTCATTTTTCCCCTCAATCTGTTTTTCTCTTGTTCTGATTGGGTAATTTCTATTGTTAAATCTCAATTCACTGTTTCTTTTCTTTGTCCTCTCCATTCTGATGTTGATCCTATTCATGAACTTTTTAAATCTCCTGTGTTACCTTTTTCAGCTCTGAACTTTTTAGTTGTTTTTTTCTTATTGAAACTCACTACTTATTCTTTCATTGCCAAGATTTTCTAATTTTTCTGTTGTTTCAAGTATGTTCATTATTGTTCACTGAAGCATCTTAATAACGACTGCTTTAAAGTCTTTGTCAGGTATTTCTAACATCTATGTTATCTCAGTGTTGGCATCTGTCAATTGCTTTTTTCACTGAAGTCAACATTTTCTTGTTTTTTTGGCATAATGAGTGATTTTTTTTATTGGAACCTAGGTATTTTGGATAATTTGGAATGAGACTGTTTCTTATTTAATCCTTCTGTTTTGACTGGCTCATTGCTGCCATGTGGTTGTAGAAATTCAAGTTTCCTACTTGGTCTTGATGACACCCCAAGTGGAAAGTGGCCCTTGTTACTGCTGGGTAGGAGTAGGGGTTCTGGCTCCCCATGGTTTTCCACTGATATCAGCCTGGTTGTGAAGGGCAGGAGGGTCTCAGTAGTACTCTCCATATGTCCTCACTTTTACCACAGGAGGGACCTCATTACCTTGGGCAGTGGTGAAATCTGACTTTATACTAAGCCTCTCTTGGTCTACTCAGTTAGGAGGAGATAGGGTGCCTTATTACTGCATGTAGAAGTGGGAGTCCACATCCCCTGTATGTTCTTCATTGACACTGCTGCCCCAGAGATAGAAGTCTCTGCTCCCAACGGCTTTCTCTGCCACAGTCCTGGTGGGGGGTAGATAGATAGGGTGGGGCGCTTTATTAAGTAGTACAAGGTGGATGTCATGGCTTACCACCCAGACCTTCCACGGGTAACTTGGGGCTACAAGTTTTCTTGTCTGGTGTTTGGCTGGATTAGAGTGATTACTGTTTAAATGTTTGTTGTCTTCCTATGCTGTTCAGAGAATTCACCATGGTGTTGATCCTAGGATTTTCAGATCCCTAACTGGTCTACCTTCTTCTCTCTACTTTTTCAAAACTATAACATACAGGGATTTTAGTCAGACTTACCAAAAAAAAAAATAGGGAAATTACTGTTACTCCGTCTTCCCAGAAGTCAAAGTCCTCAGTACCACTTACTCTATTGCCACATAATCTAAAGTGCTCAAATTTGACAGTAGCTAGCAAGAGTGTCACTTACAATAAAATCCTGAGATTTTTAGGACACATGCTGCTGTTATTGAGGGGGTTTGTGATAATCCCTGGTATATGTTGGTATAAAAGTTCTACTTTTGTATTGGGATGAGGCGAAGTTAGTGGCTGAGAGTCTAGGATTTATATGTGTGCAGTGAAAAATATAAAAATATGGTATTGGCTGGCACTTATTATGGCATTTGAAGCCCTGAGAAAAGAAAATAATGGATACATTGTATCTAAGTGCCTGTAAAGATGAAACCATCTCCCCTCAATACTTATCTCCCAAGCCAGAAGGTACAGTTCTTTCCATGAGAGGTGATCGCCTAATTGCCAAATGAGTTGTAAGATCTGGCTATTCTGCACCAGTAGGAAGTTGGGAAAGGATTGTGGAAATGCTCTGAAAGCACATTTTAGAAGGTCCTGAAAGTGTGGATATGGCAATGGTGAATATAAATGAGGTGCAGGTGCTGGAGCTTCCAGGAAAGATTCAGAAGGCTCAAGAATCCAAATATGTTAGAATACATTTACTATGTACGCCCTGGGAATGCATCTTCTGACGCTTCCTTGAAGGGACAGGAGGAAGCTACTTTCATGAAGGCAAGATGGAATGGAATGGTGAGGGGACATTGGTATATCTGAGAAGGTGGATGAGGGGAGACTCTGAAGACCACTGTTCAAGGTGAGGGAGGTCACAATGATATTGTGTTCTCTAGCATCAGCTAGGGCTGTGGGATTCTGGAAGGTGATGGGAGAAGCCAGAGCTTAAGTGTTAGAAGAAAGGTGGATATGGGTTACCATGATGTGCAAAAAGGTGATGTGTTATGAGTATGTTTTGGCTCACAGGGATTCATGGCAACGGCTAACAGACCATCCTGCCTCTAGGGACAGACCATAGAGGCAGGGGCATAAGATGTTCCTAAGTTTGTGTGATGGTGCCAGGCTGCAGCTTCTGCATGGAGAGGCCTGTGGATAGGGGATGACCTTTGCAGTGTGAGCTCCCTCTGAGGTCTGTCTTACACGAACTACACACGCAGTAGTAAAATGCAGATCCTAGCAGGTGGTGGACATGGGTTGTACCCCTCCTTTACTCCTTACACAAGACAGGACTGCACAGCTGGGGCCCTGGGCTTACTCTAACTTATAACCTGGCCTGCCTGCAGGAGAGTCTTAGAGATTATAAAAGAAAAGAAGATATTACTCTGTGGTCCCTCCCTCCCTTCCTTCCTTCCTTTTAAATCAAATGTCTCTTGGCAAGCTTCAGGACTTAACAAAGAGAATGTACTTCTCACTTTCTGCATCTTTGGGGGTAATTTGGTTCATTCTGTCTGCTGCTCCAAGTTACTGAAGTTACAGTTGTGTTTATGGCTACTCACCATCCTTTATGAAGGAAATAAATTTCAGTTGAGCAGAACAACCCAATTCATCCTTGCATTCTAGGAAACCCTTATGGTTAGAATTCCAACCAGGGCTGGCACTCCTGGGTACCTGACTTCCTGTCCCTCAGGCTGTGATAAGAGCCCAGCATGGCTTCTCCCTTCACTGTCCCCACAGTGCCTAGGCCCCTTGGCCACATAGATCTGCTTTTGGGCACCCAATACCTTCATTCTCTCCTGCCCCAGGATATTACTTCTCTGTTGTAATAGCTTTTCAAAGGGTACCTGACTACACAGAGTTCATCCAGCATATGCAGAAGGGATTAATTGATTTTCTGTCATTCTTGTATTATGTGGGTATGTAGTTTTGCCAATGTACTCGGTCATCTAGCACTTTAAAGGCCTTGGTCATTTGATTTCAGTCTGTCCGTGACCCATCCACTGCATTGTCCCACCCTGCAAGGTGTGACACAGTCAGGCCTGGAACCTAAGTGCACACCCACACAGTGCTATGGCTTTGGGTGCTGACCCTCCTTCGGAGTCTGCCTTCGTGGATCCCTACCCATAACCCCTACCCTGCTCCTGCTGGGGTCAGAGGAGTAGGCAGGTGCTGAGAGCATCTCCTACATGCCGTGTTCTGACCCTGCCCCTCAGAGCCGCTGACCCCTCCCCCACCGAGGAGGAGACTGACCATCTCCTGTGGATGAAAGAGCTGTCCTGATCTGAGAAATGAGCTCTGAGCAAACCCCAAATCTTAACCTCAGTACTCCTTGTCTGAGGACCAAAAAGCACTGAGGATAATGCAGCTCAGACCCCACAGAGAACTGACTCTGAGAAAGAGATATGGAGGGAGGTTGGGAAAGGGGAGAGATGGAGGGAGGGACGGGAAGTGTTTTAGAGGATGGGATTCTGTCTGCAATGTTACAGCGTCCTTACTGAAATAAACCAGGTTCTGATGGAAGGGTTTTGCTCATGGATGGGGAAAAATGTCACAGAAAAAGAGAACTCATGAATGAAAGAGTTAAAATCAAAGTCACTCAACTGTGCTGTGAGTGTAGAATGGGAAATCAAGGGCAGCCATGTCTCTTCTGGAGGCAACGGCATTTCTTCCTTATTCTGACATTGAGCTTTCATTTTCATTGCCCTTTTCTTGGATTCTTTTCATGACTGAATTATCCTGGGCAGGGAAAGCCCTGAGCATGCTGATGTGGCAGTAAAGGAGACAGCTAACTGCTCCTCTCCTGGTCTTGAAAGCAGCAATCCTGAGACCAGGCAAGGAAGGTTCTTTCAACTAGAAGCCTGAACACCATCGCATCTCCTGAACTGCCATGGAGAGTGAGCCTTCCCAAGGTCATGAGATCCCACGGGCTGCACCCAGCCCAGAGACCATCTCCAGGGCCTGTGCCACAGGCCCTCGCATTGCCCTCTTTGTCCTCAGTTCTGGTTGCATCCTTTCTTCTTGCAGTGGTTGTGTGCATGTGTGTGCACATGCATGTATGTGCATGTGTATGACTGTGGTCACAGCTGTCCATCTGTGTACATTTGCCTATCATCCCAGGGAGGACAGCCCTACAAAATTCCACATGAGAACCCCTCTCCCCTCCCAACCCTCTCACCTCCCTGCTCCTGTATCTGAAAACTGGGATGTTTATTTTTATTTCTTTTACATTTTTCTCCTGACTAAAACACAAGTTCTGAGTGAACCAGGGGGAGTGGGACATGGAGTCCCTGGAGACACAGAGGACCTGGAGACGCAGAGTGGGACAGTGATATGAACCTGACTTGCATTTTCACAATTCTCTGGCTGCTGTGCGTAGGGAGGCAGGGAGACCACCGAGCCTAGATCAGCAGAAGCTGGGTGGGGAGAACTGTAAAGAGATACATAGGATGGGCTGTCCTGTCCTGAACCTTTCATGCCCCCAGGCCTGGCCTTCAAGCCTCAAGAGATGAGGTGGATCCCCTGAGGGTCCCGCAAAGTGGGACTGCAGGGCGTCGATAAACAGCCAAGAACCTTGGAGCCCCAGCTGTGCCTGCCAGCGAGAGGTTCAGAGCTGAGAGTCTGTGATCCAGGACAGCCTTCAAGGTTGTCTGGTGGTGCTCCCTGGCAAACGGCCTGACCTCTGAGACCTGGGCTTCTCCAGGGAATGTGCACCTGAGGCCCTGCTTCATTCGACAGCTTTGTTGAGCAAAAGAGAAGAATGTGCATGTGCTACAGACATGTGAAAAACAGTACAAATCAACCTGTGAAAGTAAATCTAAACTCTTGTTCTTATTTTAGCCCTGCTATCTCAAGCTTCCAGATTTGATAATTCTGGAAATTTTCTCCTTGAGATATTTCTGAACTAAAGGAAAACATTTTTCCCCTTAATGTGATTCATTTTTTTTCTTGGAATAATTTTAGATTTACAAAAAGGTGTAATGATAATACAGAGAATTTCCATGTTCCTTTTACCCATAATATTAACATTTTACATAACTGTAATACATTTGTCAAAACTTGAGATTACTTACATTACCATGGACTAAAATAAACTTTATTTAGCTTCATCAGTTTTTTCTTGCTGGTTCCAACACCCAATCCAGGATACCTCGTTGTGATTGAAACCCATTCTTTGACAGTGGCATGGGGGGTTTCAGGGAAAGCGGCTCTGTCTGACTGCTGAGGCAGGACTGCTGACATGACTGGGTCCAAATTGAAGTGGGTACTCACCTCCTATTTCCAAACTCTTTGGAGAATGAAACTTAAGGGGAAAAAAACTGAAGTTTTAATTTCAACAAGACATATTTAAATTAGATATAAAAGCGCAACTTAACAAGGACTGACCAAGGCCTTGGGGAAGAATACCAAGGCATCTTGGGAAGTTTTCTTCTTTGGCGAATATCTGTATAAGATAAAAACAATTTCTCTAGAGGCAAGAGAAAGGACAAATGACCACCTGCTGCCCACATCTGGACCATGAATTCCAGAAGCAATGGAGGAAGGTGAGCAGGAGGAACAGAACTCACAAACTTACTTCAATTCATCTCAGGTAAGGAAAGCTGGCACACTGCTTTTCAAAAATAGATTGTCTGCACTCAAAATGATGAGAAATATGCAGGTTGAAACTGGAGTTCTAGCTGCACGAGTAGAACCCCTGACCCATGGCTCCCTCTGGGGTGGGGAAGGCCCGTTTGCTCACCTGTGGGCCCCATCCTGACAGGTTCAATCCCAGGATTGTGGGCAGTGAGTCCTCACCAGTACTAATCCTCTCTCTCCTGATGAATATGTTTTCCTGGGAGCTGAGCCTCGGGATGGGAGCTCATGACTGACTTTTCCAAAGTGTTTTTAGGAAAATGGTTAGCTCCCTGGGCTTTCTCGAAGGCTTAGGCATCAGGGAGTGTCCTCATAATTGTCACTGTCTGCATCTCGGAACCCTGTCCCAAGGCCCACATGGGTCCCGACGCATGGCCTCCTGAAGTGATCTGTTCACTGAAACAGACTTGTCCTCATCAGTGTTGGGAAAGGAACTACAAGTCACACCCCTCAGAAAAGGGGGGGCACAGCGCCAAAGGGAAGTCTGTTCCAGAAGGCAGGAAGCAAAGCTGGCTTTGACACTGAGTGGAAGGCTGGGAGAAAGTACTCAGGGAGGCAGATTCTGGTTCACGTGACAGCGAGGGAGCTCTCGCTTCTTTTGTGGAGTCTACATATTTTCACAGAGAGGCACAATTTACTGATGATCAAATAGTTCATTTAAGCAATTTCAGTAAAGAGTGGAAGATGAATGGAAGGAGATATTAGAGATGACATTCATGAATTGAATGGAGAGAAGTCACCCAGATCCCTAAGATACTTTATAACCTGAGATTCTATGACTATATGATTTTTATCTGAAATGACATGAGCTAAAGTAGATGATTCACACTTTGGGTGTCCCAGGTTCAGCCTGCTCCAAATAACACTGGAAATGAAGTAGGAAATTTTACCCTATTAAACAAGTGCCATCCTTTTGCAGAAAGCACTCATTGACTCATATTCTTAGAGGCAATTAATTGTCCTCATGATCTCATCTGGTTTTCATTCTTTGCTATGCAGTAGAATCACGTCTAACTGTTTTGTTATCTACAGAGAGTATTTCTCAGCCCTAGAGCTACTGAATCAGCATATCTTAGGTGGGTGCCAAGAATCTTCTCAAATAAATCTACAGAAGATCCCAATGCACAAAGATTGGGAACCACTTCTGTTGTTCAACCTCCTCCCCCTGCAGGGCCACACCAGAGATTCCCGCATGGCTGCCACCATAATGTCCCTGCAGGTGGTTCTATGTCACTGTCGCCCACAGCCTGCTCACCTCAAATGCCATGGAGCTGTCTAGTGCATGTCAAAGGCCTGGTATGCAAGAGGGCTTTAGTCAGAGGAGAGGTGGCCCTTACGGCTAAATGTGGCTCTGTGCATCAGCGACGTAGGTGACTGGAGGTCAGCAGGATAGTACAGAAGGGAAGCTGGCAGGGCTTAGCTCTGCTTTGGATCTCTGCCTTATTTAACTTATATCTGGAAAAACTGCATGCCCCACTCAAAGCAGGTTTGAACTGAACTTGAATTGGCAAATTTAGTCTATCTCCTACCATGCTATTTTTTAAATTGATGGACAAGGCATGACCTCTCTTTTGAGATAGAAACTCTCTCCTGGGTCACACTTGGTTCAAGGCTGAGATGTGAAGTGAAGTTTGGGGGGGGGGGGTAGAGGTGAATGTTTTGTTTGGTTAGAATTCTCACAGAACAGAAAACCAGCTGTCTCTGTGCAGATGGAGGTGGAGAGTGTCCCAAGAGTTGACCGGAGAGGTTGAGAAGACAGCCTGACACTGCAGTTCTGGGACATCATGAGCCCGCAGCTACAGGCTTCTTCGGAAATCCCAAAGAAAGATGACTTATGAAGACTGGGTGTCAAATTATCAAAATATGGGCTTTAGATATGCCCCAGAGGTTCCTGTCTCTAATTTCTAAGTGATTTCATGAGATTTTTCACTTTCCTCTAGTAAGGAAACTAAATTCTGATTTTAACAGTTCATAAGATGAGAAATTATCTTACTGAACCTAAAATTTTATATTTGTCTTCAGTTTGTGAAAATTTTTTCTTAGAAGTTATATCTAGAGAAGAGAGGCTATTCCATATTGTACTGATGTTCATTGTGGAAAAGGTGTGCTTTGCACCCTTAGGCTCTATCCACATCCTGAAAGCTGCCGTCAGAGCCCCCATCCAGGAACCGGCTCTCTGCTCCCCTGTGCGGGTCTCCGGCCTCAGGCTGCTTTCCCAGCCCCCGCCGGGGAGGGGCTCAGTACTGGCTCAGAGCCCAGGCTTGGAGCTGCTATTCCCAGCACCACGAGGGGACGGCAGCCTGCCGGCTGTGCACTGCACACCACACACAGCTGCTGGCTCCCACATCAGGGCTGGGCCCCTCCACGTGAGGGGCTGCTGGGAGCCAGCGAGGACCCCAGACTGCTCGGGAAGACAGAGAACCGTCTGAGAAGAGGGTAGTGACTAGGTGACTTTAAATCCTAGGCACAAGGGTGTCTAGAAAGGGGGATATCTCGGGACAGAAGACCTGACAAAGTCTCCCAGGGCTGGTTTCCATGGAAGAGAAGACAAGCAGCCCCACGGCAGGCTCTCCCCTACAGGCCTGTCCCCCACCCTCAGATGGGGAGACCAAGGCCCAGAGAGGCTGGGCTCAGGCGGGCTCTGGAACCCAGGCTCCAAGCCTTTCCTGGCTCCGTCCCCGCACCAAGACAGCTCACAGGCCACGGCCTGCACCCTCTGGGATAAGCAGCGCCTCCCCTGGCCCAGCCTGGGGCTGCTTGAAGTCTTGCGTGTGTGGGGACATCCTGGGTGTGTCTACCTTCCCACCTGCACCTGCCCAGCCTGGAGAGCATAGGCCCATTTCTTCACTCTGTGAGACCTTTGGGCCCCTGCCCACTCACTCACTCACACCCTTACGCATACACCCACATTCACACCCTAGTACTCTCATACTCATACACCTACACTCACCCGCACACCCACACTCATTCACACCCTCACATTCACTTGCACCCACACCCTCACATTCCCACTCATACTCACACCCTCACACTCCCTCACTTTGCCTTCCTACTGCCCTGTGTTCATAGCCTGGGGGCCGCCTCAGGGAGAAAGGTGACAAGGCACAGAGACCCTGTCCTTGGGTGTTCACCCCCTGTCCCCAGGCTCACAGGACATCTGTGAGGACTTCAGGGATTCTCGAGGCCTCTAGTGATGCCTGGCTTCTTGTTTGTGGAGTCAAAGAATGAACTTGCAAATACTCAAGGTAGGAGAGCAAGTGAGACAGGCTTTTATTTAGAGATAAAGCGAGAAGACAGAGGTCCTGGCTCAGGCCAGGAGGGGACAAGAGAGCTCTGGGGTGGTGCAGGTTGAGAGACAAAGGGCTAGGGATGTACACCTGCCAAGTGGTCCCAAAATGTTTATCTTTGAAGAGACATTATGTTTCTTATTAGTCTTCCTGGTTATTTACAAGAACTTTACTGCTCTGATTTCCTCCTAGGATAGCAGCTTCCTGGTCTGGGAGCTTATCACTCAAGGCTGCCTGCTTTGCTCCGAAGGTGGGCCGAGTTATTGTCTTTGTTAAGAAACTTACTTTTTAACTAATTGGATTTTAAGATGCAATCTTATTTTCAAGATGGAATCCTTCCTGTTTGTTTTGGGCTTGCTTGTTAAACTGCCCAGGCGGCAAATCACTTGACTAGGGCTGGAGGAGGAAAAGCAGCGCCTGGGTGAGGTCAGAAACGTAAGCTGGGCCCCCAGCAGGTCTCAGCAGATCCCATAATGGATTATCTTGGTTTGTTCTTTCCAGAGGCCCTCACCCTGCTCTGTCTAAGCCGTGGTCTCCGTCTCACCAGCTAGTGAGGTTACTGTGGGGCCTGAGGGGCACCCCATTCCTGAGGGAAGCCACATGGTGGGCCCGCTAAGGCTGGTGAGACCTGGGGACAGCATGGAAGAAGGGGGCTCACTTTTGTGGCATAGGGTTATGGTTTTCCTGGAGTTCACTTTGCTCTTGAGTCACACTTACTCAGACATGCACATGTCTCCCGACAATGAGTTTCTGAAAGGAAGAAAGGCTTCTTTTCTTTTTGATTATCCAGTTGTTTGTACCCTACTGGTGAGGGGATAGAAAAGAACCCTGGAACAGGTGGGGAGGGTTAGAGGAGGCAGAGGCAGCAGGGTGCTTACTGAAGAGAAGTGCCTCCCTTGTCCTTCGAGCCCCCTGCTGAGCGGGCCCACCTGGGGAGGGGGAGGCCCCTGCTGAGGATGGGGAAGCTCGGTTCAGGCCAGCCGGGGCTGTGTTCCAGGAAGTGGATGTCCTCTGTAAAAGCCACGGAAGAAGACAGGTGCCTGAAATGGTAATGAGAGGCGCAGGCCAGTGCTTGCTGCTCGGTGCTGAGGGGGGCAGGCAGTTTGGACGGCTCAGCTGGCTGCCCTGAGCAGGGGTCTCTCGGGGCAGGTCAATGTGGCCGCCACTCTGAGGGAGACGTCCAGGGACAGCAATGAGTGCCCCTGCTAGCAAGGCAGGAGAGGAGTGGGGCACCAGGCAGTGGTGAGCTGGCACTGCTGGGCTCTGGAGCACAGGGCGAGGATGCCGCAGTGGGAGGGGAGAGGCTGACCCTTGGACAGGTCTCTAGGAGCCATGGAGGTGGCCTATTCAATACGGCTGGGGTGACACATTCCTGCCCCAGGTGCAAGAGGGGACGGGCTGGCATGCTGTCCTCTGCACCATGCCTCTCACAAGAGATTCCCCTTCTGGGGCTGTAGGAAACCTAGGAGAAATGTCTCCTCCCCATCATTATGACTGCTACCTCCTCCTCTTCCCTGAGCCCAGGAGGGCCACAATGAAAGGGGGAGGCACAGGCTGTTGGAAGCCAGTCACCTTTAGCCTTGTACCACCCATCCCACACGGAGGAAACTGAAGCCTGGTACCTGCCTGTGACCACACAGCTAGTGCTCAGCAGGCTGGAGCCCACACGCGTGCTCTCCCTTGCCTGAGGCCTCTGCCGTCTGCACTGGCCTGTGGCCTGGGAAGTCTAGTACTACAGATTGAGTTGTGTGCCCCCAATTCATATGCTGAAGCCTTAACCCCAGTCTGACTATCTGGAGATAAGGCCCATGAAGAGGTGATAGTCACAGGAGGTAAGGATGTGGCCTCCCCGACAGGACTGTGACCTTGTAAAGGGGAAGAGACATCAGGTCTCTCTCTCCACCATGTGAGGTCACAGGTGGAAGGGAGTCCTCACCGTGAATCAAACCTTCAGCACCTTGACCTCAGACATCCAGCCTCTAGGACTGTAGGAAAATAGTTCCTGTTAGCTTCCCAGCCTAGGTCAAGAAAGAGGAGACAGAAGAAGGCAGCCTCCATGAGCTGCTATGAAACTGAGTAGCTGCGGCTGTCCTGTGGGTCCTTGATCCGTGTTTTGGAATCTGCGTG
The DNA here is from genome assembly GCA_032199065.1 of Smutsia gigantea. Classification (NCBI taxonomy): domain Eukaryota; kingdom Metazoa; phylum Chordata; class Mammalia; order Pholidota; family Manidae; genus Smutsia; species Smutsia gigantea. The sequence continues at coordinate 35,923 of JAVSCE010014737.1, forward strand.
TCTGGTCTCTGTAGGACCTGATAGGGTGTGTTGCAACTCTGGCAGTAGCTGGGCAGAGGTGCCCTGATAAGGTAAGAGCTCGCCTTTCTGAGTCACGTTCAAAAGCTCAGGATTGGCCATCTGTGCTTGGTGGGCCTCTCGCCTGTGGGGTCCATGGGGACCTTCAGGCACTGGAGTCTGCTGTCTATGGGGCTGGGCTCCCTGCCCAGACTAAGCCCACCTCGGCCAGGGTATCAGAGCCACTAACAGGAAGATCCTGACCGAGGGCTCTCCAGGAATTAGAGTCCAGCCAAGATCCTGCAAGTGCAAGGCCTTGGGCAGAGCTGGGGCAGATGTGGAGCCCGTTCCTGCTTCCTCTTCTGTCTCCACTCGCAGCGGGAGCAGCTCTGCTCAGGCCCTTGGTGACAGGGAAGGGGCTGCTGGCATGCCCTCCTCACCCTCCCAGCACTTTGAGCTGACCTCAGGTGGCTGAGCTGTTTCTGGGAGGGACAGTGGACTGCTCTTTTCTGCTCAGACACCGACACAAGGCTCTACAAGACTTTTCAGAGCACTTGGGTGCAATGCTCTCCCCTGGAGAGACTGTAGCCCCTAAGGAAGCATTATCTGTGCTCCACTGTGTGTACGACATACTTGTGCTCATCGTCCGTGGTTCCCAGAGCCCAGGGCTTGTGTCAGGCCCCAAGCCCATTGGTGGCTCAGCTCTGAAGACCCTGAAGTCCAGCCTGAAGGGGGCTCTGAGGGTCTCTCAGGACAAGGAGATCTCGAGAAGATAAAGCAATATAATAAAAGCAAGTAAAGTAAATCCACATGTCTTAGAGATTTCCGCCAGTTCCAAAGCCTGCTTCTACTCACTTCCTAAGGAATTGACCCAGGAGTCTGGATCCAGTGCTGGCTTTAGTCTCCTGAGGCAGAAAGGCGCCCCTTACCCATAGCCTGTGAACAGAGCCCTCCATGCCTCTCCCTGACCTGATCCTGACAGCCTCTCCTGCCCTCTATTGTGCCTCGTTCAGTCTGTGTGATGATGTCCACAGGAGTGTCTCAGCTCCCCCTGGAGAAGACAATCATAATCATAACAAGCACTTTGAGTATGCATTCTGTGTCAGACACTTTCTGAGATGATTACCTCAGATATCCCTGATATAGTACCTCATTTATGGTTCTTTAAATAGGAGCCATTAACTTCATTTTATAGCAGAAGAATTCAACATACAGTGACCTTGGGCAGCTCACCTTGGATCAGACTGCTGATGGGTGACTGAGGCAAGATGTGAACCCATTTGAACCCTCTTAACCCAAAAGCTCATGCTCTTCACCACCACTCTGTGCTGTTCTCTGCCTGCCCTTCTGTCCCGGTCTCTGCCCCTCCCAGCCAGAAGGCAGAGCCATGACGTACCTGGCTGTGCAGTGTCCTCATCTGCCCCTGAGACCTGGAGATTTTTGGCACAGTCTGGTAACTGCTTCAGTTGGAGGCTGGCCTGGAGCCAGGGCCCCTGCTTTACTCTGAGCACATTCAGAGCAAGCAAGAGCCCGCAGTCCCTGGGGTGGGGATGGGACTAAAACCTCATGCTCCCACGCCCTTAACCTGCAGATGCGAGTCAGAGAGGAGTGCACAGGCCGAGCCTGGCTTGGCTGCCTGGGGACCTCATTAGCTGGTGTTTCCAGAGCATGTTGAATTCTGCAAGCAGCGAGTGCTTACAGCTAGCCACAGGAGGGACCAGCTGCTTCTGCTGTGGTGTGGGGAGAGTGTCATCTTTCATTTTGTCCAGATTTTTTTTGCATACATTTTCTTTAGCTCCTCCAAATGCCACATGAGAAGTGGGCCAGAAGTGGTCATCCGCTTTTGGTTTTCTTTCTGTCTGTGGGCAAGGTAGCCTGGGCCACACTTAGGTGTCCACGGGGCTTGCAGGTTGTTATATTAGTCTGAAATATCAGGAAAGGCAACCTCTCCCAAACTCCCCTTGGGCCTGGTGCTTTGAAGGCAATGATCCAGCGACTTGAACAGGAAACATCTGGGGGCAAAAAATAGTACCAGCTTTAGAAATGAAAATCGCCCCAACACTCAGTTTAGCACTAGAGTGTTGGGCTCCAGGGTACGGCCAGATCGCAGCTCTGGGAGCGAAGGAAAGCCACCACACAGCACAGTCAGGATGTCCCGGCCACTCCCTGGGTTACTGGGTGAGGACAGGGGCCCAAAGAGGGGAAAGGACTTGCCCAGGCCACTCTGCAGCTCAGTGGGTGCAGGAGAGTGTAAGGGCTGATGGCTGCCTACCTAATGCTCTCCCCGCCTTTCTTTCTTTATTTCACTTGTGCTCTGCCACCCACCGAATGCTGGGCTCTCAGCAGGCTTTTTTTAAATTGGTGGAGAGAGAAGTAATTAAAATTATAGACCGTAAAATGAGAGGCCTCGAAACTTTTGAACAGACACAGAGACTGGTGATTTTCTCTGTGTGGCTGGAGGGAGATGGGCTGCAGCACCCTGGCTAGATTCCCTGGGACTGGCGGGTTTGGATCCTCCCATGTGCCTCAGTCACTTCCCTGCAAGCAGTGTTTGCCATGAACAGTCCCAGCTTTTCCTGGACACCCCAGCTCTTCCTCATGGGTATGGTGTAGCCTCTCCCTGTGTCCCAGGCCTTGCTGGGACAGACCCTGCTCGTGGCTGGAAACTCCCCTCCCTGCTGCATTTCTGCCACCCACTTTGTCTCAGGCTCTGGGATACCATATGGGGGGGCTAGGAGAAGGGCTTGGCGTGGGGTGAGATGTGGGTGGGAGACAGCTCTCCAGGGGAATGGTCATAGAGGGGTGGGGCCGACACACAGGCCTCAAGGCCGCCAGGGACAGTTTTCCATGGGGCTTTTAGATCCTCTGCCTGCTTTTTGTTTGTTTGTTTGGGTTTTTTTGCATACTCTTGTCATCAATGTGGAAAATATTAAAACATTAGAAAACCCCAGAGAGGGTATGCCCACTTCTTAAACAACAAGGAGGAAGAAGATAAGGTTGTTCCTGTAAGGACCAGAGTGAGAAGCTGCAGGCAGTGGCAGCCAGAAAGGAAGCAGACAGGAGGAGAGAGGCAGAGGAAGGGTCAAAGCCCAGAGGGGCCCAGAAGACGGATGGTGTGGGCGGGTTTGATTTCCTGTAGGCCCCTATGTTCCTAGGACCTCTCTGATGACATTCAGTCCTCAACCTACCCACCTGCGAACCTGGTAGAGGGACAATTGGTGTGGCTTCCAGGAGAATGGGCCCCTGAGAAGCCTGTGGAAACAAGGAGTAATAAAGCACTTAGCTGAGGGCAGGCTGATGTGGGTTTGCCCCTTTCCTGACCTCGGCTTTCCCATCTATAAAATGGGCATTGCAATCCTATCACTGCTTCAGATACCCAGGGGGTTCATAATGTCACAGTATACAAACCCGCCACGGACCCTTTACCATCATTTTCTCACAATTCCTATGGAGGGAGGAAGGGATAGGGGTGTGATGTGGGAACTAGGGGCCTAGAAACTATTTTTTTCCTGAGTGTTTTTGGTTTTTCTCTTAAAGGCGGCAAAAGAAAACTCTACTGTGCTTGGTTGAGAGAGCTTCCAAAGATGGTTTGGCTTGTTTTTTGTTTCCACGTTTATGGGTGGTTAGGATCCAAGTCACTCCTTGCTTGCAAAATAATTCACACGCTGTAAATTTCCTCATAGATGTCTTACCATGAACCACTTCTGTGAGTATGATGTGGTCTTGGCCAAGCCAAAAATGAAGCTGCTTGAAGCTGGGGCCTGAGAGAGGCATAGGCTGGCTCTGGGAAGTAGGGAAAAGGGTGGTCAGTGAGCCCCATGGGTTCAGAAGGACCTATCTTCTGCCTCTGGGCCTGGGCAGGCGAGCAACACACTTAGTTATATGTGGCCTATGCTCCTTCACACTCTGGGGCACCCCAACGTTAAGACCCAGAGAAGAGGAGGGAGAAGCGTGGAGCCTGAGAACACAAGAAGGGTAATAATAACAATGGAGGTAGTAGTAACATTCCTTAACATTTTTTAGTTTTTAATGCTGTGCACATTACATTTAATGCTTGTAGCCCATATAAGTAGATCTTTACATCCCCTGTGGGAGCGTGAACTGTGAGAATGCACCCAAGACACAGGCCTATGAGCCAAGCTCACCCTCAAACTCCAGGATCCCATCTACACCAAACTCCACCTGCACTGCTAGTCAGGGGAGAACAACGTAGTTAATGCTGTCCTGAGGTAGACTAGGATGGAATGGGGTTTAAACAAGTGCTCCAAGCCCCATGTATTGTGAGTACTTTCACATTTAGCTCTGGTTTAGATTAAGGACTAGTAGAGGAGGCCAAGGGAAGGGCACTGATGTGGTAGGAAAACAGAAAATCTCGGGCTGGATTTTGCCACAGATCTGCTCCATGGTCTTCAGTACATCCTGTGCTCCCATTTTTCAAAAGGGAAACTCCACCCTGGTCCCCTTTGCCAGGGGAAGATCACATGACATATGAGATAGGGAAGTAGAGGAAGGTTTCTGAGCCCAACACTGGCAACCAAGACCTAAGCTGGGAGGGAAGAAGAAGTTCTTGAGCAAATTGCTGCATCCAGAATGCCAGAATTTTGAAGCTTTTGGTCTGCAAATGAAAGTTATCCTCAGGTAACTATACCTGTCCTCTCTGCCTGGTTGAGCCATGCAGTCATCACCTGCTGTGTAGAACAGGCCTCCTCCCTGCTTTCCACCCACCCTGACACTCCTTCCTTGACCTCCCCGCCCACCACACAGCAGCTAAGTCAATAGTGGGCAGTAGTTGAGGAAATACGATTCCAGGTGCTGAAGTAGGAAGCAGCTCTGTAAAGTGATGGGACAGAGGCTGAGAATTTCATTGACCTCTCCTCTTACTTTACCCCTATGTTCATGGAGGAAGAAGAGGAGAAGGTGAACAAGAAAAGCAAGTTTGCCAGTAGTCACCAGGTAGGGATTCTGATGAAGGCTGAATGAGCAGTTAGGGCATGGGAAAATATCATCAGCTCAGAAACGCTGGAGTGACTCCCAAGACAGAGTTGCAGAAAGAGACTTGGGTAGGTGGTAACGGATATACAGACATGTGCTTCCCATCTTTTTCTTCAGTAGTTATTTCAAGTGCCCTTTTAGTTGGATATTTTCAGCAGTGGGAAAGAGGGATCAAATGAAAGGATGACTAGAAACTGAAAGTTTTGCAATATCTTGCTGTAGGCTTTTTCTTAATAAGATGTTTAGTTCCAGATGGCTGCATAAAGACTGAAAAAGCAATCAACTGTCAAAACAAAGCTAGAGAACCTTGGCCCAAGAGACTTTTGGAAATGTTCAGCTTTAGGGAATTTTCCATACCAGGTCGCCTGGGAATGGGGTAGAAAAGTAACTCCTCCAGGATAAATTAGTATGCTTCCTGTTTAGGATTTCACTCAGCACACTGGCCAGAGCTCTGGGCCCTGCCCTGGCACCTCTCTTCAGAGTTGCATGTGGCATTTTGCCCTGTGAGGTAGTTCCCCACTGTCTCCCAAACCCTCCTTCAGGAGAGGTTGCAGCTATTCCTGGGCTATTACAGGGAATGAAATACGTGCAGAGTGTTCAGAGAAGTTTATTATGAGTGAAGAGTTAAACAAATCTCTCTGAGTGAGAGGTTTATAGAGGTATAATCTTGGCAACTCCATCACTCTGGGATCTTCCTAGAGAATATTCAGGCTCTGAAACATCAGAATAATAAAGCAGGGACTGTGTAGCATGGGAGATGGGATGAGGGATAACTTTAATTTGCCCAAGACTTCCTGAGAACCAGAATTATTGGGAACCCAGGAACCTGAGGTGTCAGTCTGGATGGGTGAGGCCTGACCCATCCTCAAGAGCTATTGATGGATGGGATGGATGTGTCTTCCGTAGTTTGGGATTAGGATGGACAGGCTCAAAAGTTCAGAAAATGCTCCCTTTCATGATTGTTTCTTCTTATTCTGGTGGTACTACAATTCCTTTTAATGGAGAGAAAGTTTTACTAAAAGCTAAAGTCTGAAGCATGAATCCCCTTGGATCATAAATATATTGAGTGTTCCAAAAGTCTATGGAGTGCAGCAAAAGCAGTTCTAAGAGGGAAATTCATAGCAATAGAGGCCTACCTCAAGAAGCAAGAAAAATACCAAATAATCTAAGTTTTCACCCAAAGGAATTGGAAAGGGTAGAGCAAACAAAGCCCAAATATAGTGGAAGGAAATACCAAAGATTAGAATGGAAATAAATACAAACTAAAAAAAGAGAAAAAAAAAATCAATGAAATGAAGAACTGGTTCTTTGAAAAGATAAATAAAATTGATGAAACTATCTAGACTCATCAAGAAAAGAAACAGAGCTCAAATAAAAAAAATAGAAGTTACAACTGATACTACATAAATACAAAGGATTGTAAGAGACTACTAGGAACAATTATACACCAACAAATTGGAAAACCTAAATGAATGGACAAATTCAGAGAAACCCACAATCTTTCAAGACTGAATCATGAAGAAATAGAAAATCTGAATAGACCAATTATAAGTAATGAAACAAAACTCCCCCAAAACAAAGTCCAGAACCAGACATCTTCACAGTTGAATTCTATCAAACATTTAATGAAGAGTTAATACCTATGCTTTTCAAACTATTCCAAAAAGCTAAAGAGGAAGGAATATTTCCAAACTCATTTTATGAGGTCTTCTGTATTACCGTGGTACCAAAACCAGAGAAAGACACCACAAAAAAAAGAAAATTATAGGCCAATATCCCTGATGAACATAGATGCAGAAATCTTCAACAAAATATTAGTGAACTGAATTTAACAATACATTAAAAGGATCATACACAATGATCAAGTAGGATTTGGTACAGAGATGCAAGAATAGTTCACCATCCTCAACTCAATCATTGTGATATACCACATTAACAAAATGAAGGATAAAATTCTTACCATCATCTCAGTGGATTCAGAAAAAGGATATGACAAGATTCAACATTCATTTATGATAAAAACTCAACAGAATGGGTATAGTGGGAATGTACCTCAACATAATAAAGGCCAAATATGATGATTCCACAGTTAATATCATGCTCAAAACTAAAAGCTTTTCCTCTAAGATCAGGAATAAGACAAGGATGCCCATTCTCATCACTTTTATTCAACTTTTTATTGGAAGCCCTAGCCACAGCAATTAGAAAAATAAATAAAAGACATCCAAATTGGAAATAAAGAATTAAAACTGTCACTATTTGTAGATTATATGGTACTATATATAGCAAACCCTTAAGACTCCACCAAAAAACTATTAGAACTAATAAATGAATTCAGTAAAATTGCAGGATACAAAAATTGGTTCCAATTTTATAAACTAATAATGAGCTATAAGAGAAGTTAAGAAAAAAACCTCATTTACAATTGTACCTAAAATAGTAAAATGCCTAGGAATAAATTTAACCAGGAAGGTGAAAGACACATACTTTGACAACTATAAGACTTTGATGAAATGTATTAAAGAATTCACAAATAAATATACGTTGCTCATGGATTGGAAGAATTAATATTATTCAAACATCCACTCTGCTCAAAGCAATCTACAGATTTTATGCAATTCCCATGAAAATTACAAGGGAATTTTTCACTAAACTAGAACAAAGGATCCTAAAATTTGTATGGAACCACAAAAGACTCTGAATACCCACAGTAGTCTTGAAAAAGAACAAAGCTAGAGGTATCATACTCCCTGGTATCAAAGCATACTACAAAACTATAATTATCAAAACTGTGTGGTGATGGCTAATTCTCATTGTTGTGTCTGTGAATATATTACACTTTATTTATTCCCTTTTATCTATGGGCATTTGGGAAGTTGCCAGTTGGGGAGTTATAGTGAATGACGATTCCATAAACCTTTTATTACCTGTCTTTGGAGAATATATGTTGGCTATAAACCTAGGAGAGGAGCTGCTGTCACAACAAGAAGACCTTAAGAAGAGATGAGTTAGGAAGAGAAAGATGATTGTAAGAAAATAACCCACATATTTCAGAAGTTTCCCTCAGTCCTATGTATGCATACAGAAGGTATGTATATGTTCTTTAGTAGATACTACAAAATAACTTTACTATGTGACTGTACCAATTTGTAGACTCATCAATATTGTTAGAGGGTTCTAGTTATTCCACTTCACAACACTTAATATTTTTCACAATTTTGATTTTAGTCATTCTAGAGCATATGCAGATTTAACATATTGTAGTTGTAATGTCATGACCTCATATACATCCATGATGACTGTATTCAGAGGAAATGGCTCACCTAATTGTGGAGGCTTGCTGGCACCAAATCTTTAGGGCAGGCAGCAAGCTGGAGACCCAGGAAAGAGTGTTGACATTGTAGCATGAGTCCAAAGGCAGTCTGCTGGCAGCATTGCCTCATCCTCAGAAGATCTCGGTGTTTTTCTCTTAAGATCTTTGACTGATTAGATGAGGCCCAGACACATTATGAGAGGTCATTTTCTTTAAGTCTACTGATCTAAATGTTGATCTCATCTAAAATATTTTCACAATATCTAAGTCAAATATTTGGTTACCATATCCTAGTCAAGCTGACTCATAAAATTAATCCTCACAATGATTAATTGCTATGATCTGAATTTTTGTACCTCACCCCTAAATCCATATGTTAAATCCTAATGGCTGATGCAATAGCATTAGGAGGTGGGGCCTCTGGGAGATGATTAGATCATGAGGGCAGATACCCCATAATGGGATTAATTTCCTTATAAAGAGTCTCCAGGAAGACCCCTCCCCACTTCTGCCCTGTAAGGATACAGACAGAAGTCCACAACCCATAAGAGTACCCTCAGCCAACCCTGCTGGCTCCTTGATCTTGGTCTTCCAGCCTCCAGAAGTGTTAGGAATAGATTTCTGTTGTTTATAATCCACCCAGTCTGCGGTATTTTTTTAAAAAATAGCAGCCAGAATAGACTAAGACACTAATGAGGTTGAACATTCTTTAGTAAGTAATTTAGTGGCTGTTTGGTTACTGATTATCTTCTTTTTTAAATCTGTTGAAGTCTTAGTTTATGTCTCTTATTTGATTTTCTGTAGCTTTCTTATTGGTTTTTAGAAATCCTAGATATAAGTTCTTTGTCAGATATATATGTACTGCAAATGCCTTCTTTATTCTGTTGTCTACTTTTTCCCCTCACTTATTTGTGTATTTTGATAAAATGAAAAAATTTAATTTTGGAATAGTCTAATTGATCTATTTTTTTTTAATTTTACAGTTATGGCTTTTTGTGTTTTATTTTCTAAGAAATATTCATCCTTTTCAAATAGTCTTCTAAATTTCATCTTAAAGTCTTATTGTTTTACCTTTGTCATTTAGATATGCAGCTTATTATTGAGAATGTCATCTCTCCCATCCTCCTACCCATGGATCTGCAGTAGCAACTTTGTAAAAGAACAAGGGTTCTTATATGTGTGTGTGTGTGTGTCTGTACGTCTGTCTTTATCTACTATTGGCCTCTACTCTGATCCATTTGCCTGTTTATCCTTGTGTTAAGGCCATATTTTATAATTAACTACAAGTTTATGATGGGTTACTATCTAGTAGTGTAAATCCTTCAATTTCCTTATCTCCTCCAAGAATGCCTTGGATATAATTGAACATTTGTGCAATTCCAATACAGACATTTGAATCAATTTTGAATTTACATATACACACACCTACTGGGATTTGATTTGGACTGGATTGTGTCACACAACCCTCAGGGAAAATTGACAACCATCACAATCTTGAATTTTCTAAGTCATGGGGTATGATCTACTCACCTTTTATTTAGATATTTTGAGTGGGGGATTAAATAAATGATTTTCTAGCTTTCTAAATAATGCATTCATGGTGATAAATTTTCCTCTAAACATTGATTTCTTTCCTCTAAATACCGCATACATTAGATGGGGTATGATATCTTCACTTTCATTCAGGTCAAAATGTTTTCTAATTTCTGTTTTGATTTTTTACTTGACTAAACTATCATTTAGAACTATATTTTTAAAATATCAAGGCAAATGGGGATTTGCTAGTTATTTTTTATTGTTATTGAGTTTACCTTATCTGAGAATGTACTAAGAATTATTTTTATCATAAAAAATGTTTGGTTTCTCTACAAACCCAGTATATGGGCAGAATGGTAAATCTGTGCATTTTGGAAAACAAAATAATTCTGAAATTTTTGCATATTTTGTTGTTCATATCAAAATTAGGTTAAGATTGTTAATTATATTGGTCAGACCTATATCTTTTCTAATCTTTGTCTACTTGTTTGACCAGCTATTAAGGGTGGTACATTACCACATGCATGTCTGTGCCCTGGTTCCCAGCACTGTTGTCAACACATATGTGTCTGCACTGTAGGTGCACACATACCCATGTCCTGAGGCCAAGAGGGATGCCCTCACTTATGACTTTCCCACAGTAGGGCAAAAGGAGAGCAGGAGGACACCAGCATCTCTTTCCACATGCCACCACAGACACCCACCACCTCTGGCACTGAGGATCCCCAGTAGTCTTTGATCCACCTCATCTGATGGAGCTGCCTGGAATACTTGCTCCTGTGCCTACTCAGAGCCACATCTCCAGCTGGTGCCTTCATACCCACACATAGGTAAATGTCTTTCCCACCAAAGCTAGTCTATAAAGTGTGGAAGTACTGACCACTCCTTCAAATGGGTAGACATTAATGCAAGGCTATGAGGAACATGAAAGTTCAAGAAAATGTGACACCACCAAAAGAACACAATACATTTCAAATAACTGACCCCAAAGAAATGGAGATCTGTGAATAACTGGCAAGGAATTCAAAATAATTGTTTTAAGGAAGCTAAGCAAGCTATAAGAGAATACACACCATTCAAATAAATCAGGTAAAACAATGCATGAACAAAACAAAAACTCAACAAAGAGATGGAAGTCATAAAAACATTCTGGAACTGAGGAATATAATGACTGGACTGAAAAAAAAATCAATAGAGAACTTCAGTAGCAGCCGATCAAGAAAAAACCAGTGAACTCAAACAGGACATTTGAAGTTGTCCAGTTAACAGGAGAAAAACAAAAGAAAGAGTGAAAAAGAATGAAGATAGCTTATAGGACTAATAGAACTCTATAAGCTAATTTATATCACAATATGGGAGTCCAAGAAGAGAAAGAGAAAGGAGCAGAAAGAAATAATGGCTGAAAACTTCTCAAATCTTGGGAGGGAAATGTCCATCCATAGTCAATGCTCACAGTACTAAAATAGTATCAACCCAAGGAAAACTACTCTAAGATACATTATAGTTGTCAAATTAAAAAACAGCATTTGAAAGAAGCTTGAGAAGGGCAACTCATCACACGTAAGGATATCCTGATAGCACTATCACTGGATTTCTTAGAAGAAACTTTGCAGGCCAGGAGGCAGTGGATATCTCCAAAGTACTGAAGGAAAAAAAATCCTGTCAACCAAGAATACAGTACCTGGCAAATTATCCTTTAAAAATGAAGGAAAGGTAAAGTCTTTATTAGCAAATAAACAAACAAAAAGGGATTGGCCACCACTAGACTTGCGTTATGAGAATTTCTTGAAGGAATTCTTTGATTTGAAACAAACAACAACATGCAAACATAAATATCAGTGTAAAGGTAAATATATAGACAAATACACAATAATGTAAGAACTGTAATGGTGATGCATAAATTAATTTTAACCATAACATAAAAGTTAAAAGATAACTTATTAATGAATATGTCATGTAAAAAGAAACAAACTGATTACAATTACTCAAATTGTGTTACAGGGAGGGTAAAAGTGCAGAGTTTTATATGTGATTGATGTTATTATCAGCTAAAAATAGATGGTTATAACTACAAGATATTTCATGCATATCTTGAGTTAATTACAAAGAAAAAAACATAATAAAAGATAAATAGAAAGGATCAAAATAAATCACAAAAAATCATCACATAACAAAGGAAGACATTAAGAAAGGAAAAGAGAGACAAAAGAACTTCAAAAGAGACAGAAAACAATTTTTACAATGTCAGTTGTAAGTTCTCATCTCTTAATAATTACCTTAAATGGAAATGAATTGAACTCCACAATCAAAATGCACAGAGTGGCCAAATATATAAAAACAAACAAATAAACAAATAAAACTCAAGATTCAATAAAATGCTGCCTACAAGAGACTTACTAAGACACACATGGGCCAAAATTGAAGAGATGGGGGAAGATATTCCATGTTAATGATAACTAGATGAAAACAGGGGTGTTTGTACTTATGGTAGACAAAATAGACTTTGTATCAAAATTGTCTTTAGAGACAAAGAAGGTTGTTATGTAATGACAAAGTGCTCAATTCAAGAGAAAGGTATAAGAATTGTATATATATATATATATATACACAGCCACCATCAGCGCACCTAAATATATAAAGAAAACTTTAATAGATATCAGGAGAAATTGACAGCAATATAAATAGTAGGGGGCTTCAATAGTACACTTAAAATAGTGGATAGAATATCCAACAAAAAAGAAAGAGAGAACTGACTTCAACAGCACCATAGACCAAATTGACCTAGAAGATACAGAATTTTCCACCCAGTAGCAAAAGAATACACATTTCTCCAGGACAAATCACATATTAGATTACAAAACAAATCATAACTTATAAACTTATAAAGATAAAATCATTTCAAGTATCTTTTCTGACCATAACAGAACAAAACCAGATATCTATAACAAGAAAATGGTTAAAGTAATTTTTCTTGCATGTGTATGTCACATGATATGTTTATCATTCTCTTATTTTCAATACATCTTTGTGTCTTTTATAAACATCATAGTTGGGCTTTTGTTTTTCAACTAGTCTGGCATTGTGTGTTTGGTGGAGAGATTACTCTAATTACTACTAATATACTTGGACTTAATTATACCAAAAATACTAAGGTATTTTTTCATTTGTCTCAGTCATTTTTATTTCCTTTATTCCTCCTTTTTGCCTTTTTAAAATTAAGATTATTCATTTAGTTCCCTTATTAAAATGTTAGTTATATTTTGGTATCATTTTTAGTGGTTATGTTTACATATTCCAATAAACTTAACTTAGTACCTTATCCCTTTATGAAGAACTCAAGAATTACTGTTCCTATGTAAATCCTCTTAAGATATTGTTATTATAGCTGCTTTTAACAGCAAATATTATTTCATATTTATCCATATATTAGTCCTTTCTAGAGTCTTTATTGCTTCATGCAATTATATGCTTCTATCTGGAATCTTTTTCATCATCCGAAGAATTTTCTATATTTTCTATAGTAAGAGTCTGTGAGTGACAAATTGTCTGTACTTTTGTTTATCTAAGGTTGTCTTTATTTCACTTACACTTCTAATGATTAATTGTAAGTTGGCAGTTTTTATTTTCAGCCCCTTAATCCTGTACTTCCTTTGTCTTTGGGCTTCCATAGTTTCTGTTGAAACTGTCATTCTTTCTTCAGCTGTTAATCTTATTGTTACTACCCTGAAAGTAATATATACTTTCCTCTCAATGACCTTGTGATCATATCTTATATTTATCTTTTACCCACGTGCCAATTATTTCTTGGATGTGGTTTTCTCTGTGTTTTTTCTGCTTGTTTCCCTGAGCTCCGTGACTACATAGGTTGATGAATTTTTTGTTTTGTAATGTTCTTGACCATGGATGCTTCAAATATTGCTTCTTTCCCATTCTTTATTTTCTCTCCTTTTGGGAGTCCAGGTTACCCACATATTAAATCTTTTGCTACATCTAATCTCTGTTTTTATTCACTCTAATTTTTAAACTTACTTTGTGTGCTTCAGCTGAAAAAGTTTTATTGGTTGATCTGTGAGTTAACTAATTCTTTTTTCTTTAACCGACATAATTTTAAGTTCATTAGATGAGGTCTTTATTTCACATGTTATATTTTTCAATTCTAGAATGTGTATCTGGCTTTATTCTTTAGATTCAATATCTTTGTTAATTTTCCATACTTTTGTCCATTTTTTAATTTTTTATTTATCATATTTATAATATTTATTTAAAGGGTTTATTTATTTAAAAATTTTTTTATTGATATATACTTTATAAGAATCATTGATACACAATATTGGTTTCAAATACACAACATAGTAATTCAACAATTATAAGCAAATCCTCAGCCCGATTAGTGTAGTTACTATCAACATAGAAAGATATTACAGAACTGTTGACTCTATTATCTATACTGTACTTCTATCCCCATGACTAGTTTATTTTATGATTGAGATTTTTTGCCTTTTTATCCCCTTCACCTATTTCACTCCCAAGCCCAAACCTCCCCCCATGGAAATCACCAGTCGCTTCTCAGTATTTAGGAGTCTATTGATGTTTTGTTCATTTTGTTTGGTTTTTAGATTCCACATATAAATGAAATCATATGGTATTTGTCCTTCTCTGCCTGTCTTATTTCACTTAACATAATACCCTCTAGTTCCATCCATGTTGTCACAAATGGCAGGATTTCTATCTTTTTTTAATGAATGAATAATATTCCATCAGTGTATGTACCAATTTTTATTTATCCATTCATCTATTGCCAGGCACTTTGGTGGCTCCCATATCTTGGCTACTGTTAATAATGTGTCAATAAACATAGGGGTACATATATCTTTTCAAATCAGAGAATTTGTTTTCTTTGGGTAAATTCCTAAAAGTAGAGTTACTAGGTCATATGGCATTTCTATTTTTAGGGTTTTGAGGAACCTCCACACTGCTTTCCATAGTGGCTGCACCAATTTACTTTTCCACCAACAGTGTAGGAGGTTCCCTTTTCTCCACATCCTTGTCAACACTTGTTATTTCTTGTCTTTTGGGTAGTGTCCATTCTGAGTGATGTGAGGTGATATGTCCTTGGGGTTTTGCTTTGCATTTTCCTGATGATTAATGATCTGGAGCATCTTTTCATGTGCCTGTCGGCCATCTGCATTTCTTCTTTGGAAAAATGTCTATTTCAGGTCATCTGCTCATTTTTTAACGGGATTATTTCTTTTTTTCTTTTTTTGGTGTTGAGGTATATGAGTTCTTTATATATTTTAGATGTTAACCCTTTATTAGCTATATCCCTTATGAATATGTTCTCCCATGCTGTAGGTTGCCTTCTTATGCTGCTGATGGTGTCTTTGCTGTACAGAGCTTTTTAGTTTGATGTGGTCCCACTTCGTTTTTTTTCTTTTGTTTCTCTTGCACAAGGAGACATGTCCAGAAAAAAATTACTCATGCTTGTGTTCATGAGATTTTTGCCTATATTTTCTTCTAAGAATTTTATGGTTTCATATCTTATATTTAGGTCTTTAATCCATTTCAAGCAGATCTCCAAGGCCAGGAATAGTGGATTTCTGAACATTTATCCCTTCCTCACTCTGTTCCTTTTCCTCCCGCTTGTGGGCTGGGATGCAGAGGGAGTTGGGTCCTGATCAGTTGTGTTTCTGCCACTTTACCCTTCTCCATGTAGTCTTTCCTTTTTCACCAGGTGTAGGCAGTCAGTTCTGCAGTCCTCAGGTCATTTTCAGGCTTAGCTGTGTTTGCTGTAGTTGCTTCCTTTGTGTGTATGTGGGAGGAGGTTTTCACCTTGCAGTTCTACTCCGTCATCATTTCTGCTACTCCCTTAAAAGTTTTATTTGTTAATTTCAATATTTGAAAAATAATTAGGCCTGCTTCTATTGTCTGTCTTTTGATTAACAATCCCATTTTCCTTTTCATACATCTGGTCATTTCTTCATTGTTTGCCAAATATTGTATATAAATAATTACAATAATTAAAGAGATTCTAGTTAATAGATTCTACTGGATATCATGCCTCTTTCCTCCATCAGGCATGAAAAGTGAATGATAGATCAACCCAATGTAACACTGAAAGACCTTGCTCACACCTGAACTGATAGGAATAGCTGGATACTTGATAGTTACAGAAATACCAGTACATAATGGAGGGGACTCCCACTGGGCTGGGAATTGTTCTGGCCAATTTAAGAATAGATGGAGAAAACTCAAGAATGCCTTCTGATGGACAGACACACAATTTCCAACTCAGTTTGATTCTCCCAAGTATCACTTTTTCCTTGGGAATTTTGGGCACCTAGCTATCCTTATCTATCCTTATCACTGCAGGTGTGACCAAGGTCTCTCAGGCACCTCCTCAGTTATCTCTGAGGAGACCCTTGCTGGCCATGAATGACTGTGTTCTCTGTGTTCCTTTTCTGCAAGGCCTGGGTTCTGACACCCCAGGCAGGTTCAGCAGAGTTTAGGGTTGTTCCAGGAGGCACTGGTCCAGAACTCAGAGCAGAGCTGTTGCTCCCCTTCTCAGGAATCTTCACACCCTATTTTTAGGTGTAGTTTCTCATCCTTCTCTCTCTGCATCGGAAGCTTAAAGAAAGGTTCATGTTCTGTGCCTCACCCCCTCCTGACACCCCCTCCTGGAAAGCTCTGCTGTCTTTCATCCTTTCTCTTGAGTGCCAACCTCTCCTTCCCCTAACTTCTTCCTTTCTTTCACATGTCTCTGCCCCTCATCTTCTCTTACTTCAATGCCAGCCACTCACATAGGCACGTTGGAGGTAAAGGAAGGTGAGGAGTGACTGAGTAGGGAGGCCAAAAGAAGGTGTGGGAGACGCTGTCTGACCTCTGTAGACCACCCCAGCTCTCACCGTCCGTGTCATGAGTGGGGCTCTGTGCTTTTCTCTCCAACTCTGGAACATCATGGAGGTCTCGTGAACACGGTTCTTTTTGTGTTCAATTCATCAGGTATGCCTGGCAGACTCTGACAAAAAGTGGAAGAATGGTGATCCCTGATGCCCGAGGAAATGACATCCAGTCCCCCTCCCTGCTCCCAGAATGGGGGGTGGGGAGAGGAAGGAGATGCTCAGGACGTCTGTGTGCTTGCTGTGTTGTAGTTGCACTTGATAATTGCCTATGGTTCTGTTGGAAATAAGTTTACAACTGTATTTCGGGAGAAAACAGGAGGCAGAAGTCAGTGATATCTTTTAGTTCAGATACTTGGTGTTTTTTCTAATGCCCCCTGACTCATTCTGACCCATTCTGATACTGTCGCCAAACAAAATTATAATGTGAACACCATCTAAAATGGTCTAGCACCATGCTAGGATTTTCTTTTGTCCACCAAATTCCAAAAACACATTTGTGGGTTATACAAACCCCTCATTGTGCCCTATACATTATACTAGAAACACAGATGGTAGGGAAGCTGCTTTGTAGCTGCAGACACAACCAACATATTTACATCTCAAAGCAAAACGTCCCAGGGCAGAGACTGGGTGAGACCTAGAGACTCTGAAAACTCAAGTGCCAACACCTGCAGGAGGAGCGGGCAGGGAAGGATCTCCGGGAGGCAGCACCAGGAGCAGGTCCTGAGAACAGCCACGCAGGAAGGTGCGCTTCCAGTGCGGGGAGCAGTGGGGCTGACGGTGGCATCTGGCAGCCCACGGCATCGACACCGCACAGCCACAAAACACTCAGGGTCGCCCTGCCAAGCCCTCGTCTGTAATGCGGAGATGCTGAGGCTCAGACTGGCCTTGCCGAGGTCACACGACGCAGAGGCCAGGACACCTCCTAAAGTTGTGCGCCAGACACTTTTTCCTCCCAAACGGATCATTTATAATCCCTCGGGGTTGCTGTCGGGATGGGATCTGTATTTAGTGTCTCTCTATGCCTTGGTGGCCTCCTCATCAGCCTCACAGGTGCCCTCTCTATTCTGGGTTTTGTGGAGGGGGCATTTTCCTTATGTGACTTTTCTTTAAACTCCAACAAGTTCAGGTAACTTATTATACCAAAGACTAGCCGTGCCTATATCAGGACTGAAGGACTGCATACTCCATCTCACGTTTTAAAACATTTAAAACATGGGGAAACTGACCCAAGAGTGCAGGTGGCAGAGCTCTATCATAATACAGATGATCTTTCTGGGTATCCCAGGGGATGTTTGGTTTCCTTGTGGGAGACAGGTTGAGGACACCCCACTCCAGTGCAGTGCCCCACGCCAGAGGGGCAGGGGACAATGTGCAGAGGGCGCAGACACTGCACCCACTTTAGATTATCATGCCCACTCTCCCCTCCCCTGCCATCCCCACTCCCTGGAGCAACCTGAGCGACAGCCTTCTGCCAGCACTGCCACCTCACACCTGAGGGGCGCCTGGACTCTGCGGGGCTGCACCTGCAGGGCCGCCTCTGCCCTGTGCTGCGGCAGGGGTGGCAGGGAGCCCAGGGTGCCTGGGAGCTCTGAGACTGGGGCAGAGGGCTCAGGCCCTGGGTTATGTCTGAGATCGGAGGAGCCACCAGTTTCTCTCTCTTTGATCTTCCTTTTTTTATGGGGAAAGGCTCAAACCACCTGAGGACTGGGTAGAGGAGATGACCAAGCTTACTTTTGAGGCAGCGCTGATATTTTCTTTCCATGTGACCCACTGAGCCCGCTGCCTTGCTCTTTGACGGTGTCATTCTGAGGAAAGGCCTCTTAAATGGAGCAGAATTTAGAGGAGGAGATTCATCCTGCCATTTGTGGTAACACAGATGAACCTGGAGGGCCTATGCTAAGTGAGATGAGGCATACAGAGACAGGCACTGTATGGTTTCGCTGATATGTGGAATCTAAAAAGTAGTAAAAGCTGATCTTGTAGAAACAGAGTAGAATGGTGGATGCCAGGGGCTAGGGGGTAGGGGAAATGGGGAGATGTCATCATAGGGTACAGTCTTTCAGTTACAAGATGACTAAGTTCTGGGATGTAATGTACTGCATGCTGACTGTAGCTAGTAATACTGTATTGTATACTTTTAATTTGCTGAGAGAGTAGATGTGAAGCATTCTCAACACAAAAAAATAAAGTTAATTATATGAGGTGATGAATATGGTAATCATTTCTCAATGTATATGTATATCAAATCATCATATTATACACTTTAGATGTATGTGATTTTATTTATCAAAAAATGGAAGAAATTCAGATATGGCAATTCTTGGAACTACAAAAAGGCTGAAGTGTTTAGAATCATCTGAAGGATGACCAGGGATAAGAGAGACAGTGTGTGTGTGAGTGTTTGAAGGCATGTTGTGTATTTGTGCATGTGAGAGCGTGTGCGAGTGCATATGAGCACGTGTGTGTGTGTGTGCATTGCAGGAGTGGGCAGGGGCATGCCAGGCACTCAGTCAGAAAGTTCTGGATATTGAGCTCCAGTACGTGTACTAGTTAGCCTGGCTGTGGCAGCGTTCTTGCATCATCAGGTATCTGCACGCCCTCTGTCCTGCCCATGCATCTCACATGTCACTTTTGGAGCCTCAGAAGGTCAGAGCAGAGATGGCAGGGCTTGGAAGGAGGGCCACAGGCATGGTTCAGAATAACAGTCATTCAAGAAAGAATGTGGGAGTGTGTGTGGAGGGTCTGGGGACACAGGGAAGACTCAGGCCAGCCCCTGCCCTGAGGGGGACCACAAGGCAAGCAGGCGAGGCGGATGGTAAGGGCCCCAGGCAGGCACTGCAGGGAATGCTGACGCAGGAGCTGAGCACAGTCAAGAGGTCCCTTATCTGGTGGGGGGCAGAGGCCAGGGCAGCACATGGAGCTGCAGACATTGGCTCAGTTGCTGGGCTCAGAACATGCCTCCCCAGCATTTGGTATTTTCAGTGTTTTTGAAACTCATCATGATAGTTTGTAGTGCTATCACATTGCGGTTAAATTTCAGTTTCTCAATGACTGATGCTGAGACCTTTTGCATACTTTTTGCCATAGGTTCATTTTCCTTGGAGACACAGAAGTTGGAAGTGCCTCGAAGTTTTTGCCATGTTTGGGGGCAGTAATAGTTTCAGTGCAACTGAGGGTGCTGAGTAGCTGGAGATGAAGCTAGAACTATTTCTTAAGTCCAGGTTGTGAAAAGGCTAAAAGCCTTGTTAGGGTTTTTAATTGTAGTTCTTAAGAAATGAACAGTCCCCAGAGGCAGTCCCAGCTATGAAATTATAATGCAGCCCTGAGTAGCCAGGTTACTTTGTTTAAATCTTAAACAAAGGGAAATGACCTCAGCAGATGGTCCAAGGGCAGAGGGTGCCACACATCTAGAGGCCTCTTTGTGGCTGGCCACATTTCAGGGACGAGCCCAAATGCCCAAGAGCAGTGGGCCATGGCCTAGAGGCCTCTGCTGTGGGCAGCTCCCAGAGAGGGTGCTCAGAAAGGCATCTGCAGCCTCATTCTCAGGG
The DNA here is from genome assembly GCA_032199065.1 of Smutsia gigantea. Lineage (NCBI taxonomy): Eukaryota > Metazoa > Chordata > Mammalia > Pholidota > Manidae > Smutsia > Smutsia gigantea. The sequence continues at coordinate 56,211 of JAVSCE010014737.1, forward strand.
CAGTATTGCGCCAGGGTGGTGGCCAGGAAGGTGAGCGGCTGCCCTGCAAAGCCAATGAACATGATTTCAGGGTAAATTTCCTACCATGATTATATTTTATTTCAAAGCCATTAGGATAATATTGCTATTCTTTCCATGTCAGTGATATCACTGCCTCATTTGCATTGTTCTGTGAGCATCTCTGCTCTTGGGCTGAGACATGTCTGGGTCTGTAAATGGTGTTTTGAAAGGAACAGTCACAAAGCTGTCTGCCAAGGTCAGGTTGTCAGCTCCTGTTTCCCCTCCTATTTATCAAGGCCCTTCCTCCAGGCATGGGGGCTTTCTGGGGTGGCAGAAGTGTCCTCCCCATCCAGACGCCCCCAGGACGGAGGCCCAGTGTGTGAGGGGGAGCGCCCATTTCCCTGACATGCCATCGGACAGAGATGCCATCAGGCAGCCCAGCGATGTTGTCTTACAGAACAGCACAGCTACTCCATCAGGCCCAGGCCTCTAGAGCTGAGACCCTGGGGCAGCCTGTGGAGGCGTTTGGCTCAGAGGAGAGCGCCTGACTTCACGGTCGGTAGAGGCAGAGCTGGATTCAAATCCTGCCTTGGTCACTCTCTGTGTGACACTGGAGAAGACAATGTAAAGTCTCTGATCCTCAGTCTCCTCATCTGAAATGTAGCTGACAGTCCCCAAAGTGCCGTAGAGAACATTGGTGGTGTTACGAAAGCAGCATTATTTGAAAAACCATACAGCATGGTACACATTCCAGCTGTAGGAAGCAGTGTAATGGAGCCATTCCCTGCACAGCCACAGATTATCCCTGTGCTTTTGGGGACTTGTTTTGTGTTTCTGTTACCACACCTATAAAGTATTCTGTACTGACCACTACTGCCACCCTAGGAAGAAGTTTGCTGTCCCCCGCCTTGGGGAGACATCCAGTGCAGAGAGCGCCCTCACCTGAGGACACAGCTTCACCTGCATCCCATGGGAAGCCAGGCCACACAGGGTACGAGACCTGCCCATCCCGACCATTGCGGGACAACTCTGGAAGGCTGAGCTCCCCTGTGGGGCTGCTCTACAGCCAGCGCTCTTCCTCTGCCTGGTCCTGCTCCCCCACCTGCACAGGTGCTGGTCCTTAATAAAGGGCCACATCTTGAATCTTGCGCCACAATCTCCATCTCAGTGTGTGCTTCCAGAGAATTCTACCGGTTATGAGCAGATAAACATAACACACCAACATGGAGGTGTGTCGTGACGATGAGATGAGTTCACAGATGCTAAGGATTTTGAGCACTGTCTGGCACATGGGGCTGTTGTTATTATTAATTATTGATACTGAGTTATCATCAAGTCCTGAGTGAGGTGACTCTCACATGGTCCTGTCCTCTGGTGCCTTTGGTCCCTGTAGCAGTTGCAGGGGTGGCATTTCATGTCCATCCTTCCTGGGCACCACAGGAACATCAGATGTTGCTGTTGAAAACTGGCAGCACTGCAGATGCATCCCCATGGGCGAGCTGCTATGCATGAACACCTTCTCCATGTCACACTCTGCTGCCCAGGCCCTCGACACCATGTCCAGTGCTCACAGCACCCACAAGTTAAGGTAAATGGCATTACTCCCACATTACAGATGAGGAATTCTAGGGCTCAGGGAGGTTAAGTGACTTTCCATTTCCAAAATCTAGGAGGTGGCAGGGCTGGGACTCCACACAGTCCCTACTTCCTGCCACACAACCTTCCCAGTACAGACGTGGGAGCCAGTGCCCGGGGTGGAGTAGGTGAACCAGTGTCCAGACGCCAGTGTGCCTGACTACACTGGTTCAGCAGGCTTTGAGCTGTTCCACGCTACTTCTTCATGCTCGGTATTCTAAATGCCTAAATGAAAAGCAAAGTCAATAACCAATTTTTCTGTTCATTACAATTCCTGCCTTACTCCTCAGTGGTTTTCCTGGTCTGTGTTTATGATGCATTGTCATCACCTCCCTATTGTCCTTGGTTGTTCAGGGGGAGCTGATCAATACCTTGCTGGCCTGGGGTGGTGTTGGGGACAGACGTGGGCGGAGAAGGTGGAGGCTGCATCAGTCTGGAAAGCTGGTCGGCCCTGCTCAGGCTAAGCCCCTCCGAAGGCTCGAAACTCCGAGCTCCTGGGGAAGTGCATTGGAAATATTGGAAAAGTCAATCTCCTGGTGATTTGACATTTTGGTTCTTGTCTTCCAGATAGAGTGAAAATCTTAAAAACATGTCAAGATTGGTAGCCCCGCCCTTCTCTGGGTTCTGTTTTGAAGGGAAATATTGAGCACACTGGGTACTTGCTTTGGAAAAATGATTTATTTTAGTCCAGATAAGATTAATCATTAATTTTGGCCTCTATCAGTTTGCTTTATCTGTATATTTAAAATAAATGTAATCACACAGTGTGGACTTTTGTGTCTGCCTCTTTCATTTGGCATGATATTTTTTAGGTTAGGTATATATTGGTACTTTGATCCTTTTAATTGCTTAATAGTGCCAACTGCACCTGGTAAATGGCATTTTGAGTTGGTTTTAACATGTACAGCTTGTACATAGGTTTATTCTTTTAAATTAAAAAAAATTTGGTAAAAATGCATAAAACACCAAAACACAAACAACAACAAATGTTGGCGAGGATGTGGAGAAAAGGGAACCCTCCTACACTGCTGGTGAGAATGCAAATTAGTTCAGCCATTGTGGAAAACAGTATGGAGGTTCCTCAAAAAACTCAAAATAGAAATACCATTTGACCCAGGAATTCCACTCCTAGGAATTTACCCTAAGAATGCAGCAGCCCAGTTTGAAAAGACAGATGCACCCCTATGTTTATTGCAGCACTATTTACAATAGCCAAGAAATGGAAGCAACCTAAGTGTCCATCAGTAGATGAATGGATAAGAAGATGTGGTACATATACACAATGGAATATTATTCAGCCATAAGAAGAAAACAAATCCTACCATTTGCAACAACATGGATGGAGCTAGAGGGTATTATGCTCAGTGAAATAAGCCAAGCTGAAAAAGACAAGTACCAAATGATTTCACTCATATGTGGAGTATAAGAACTAAGGAAAAAAAAACTGAAGGAACAAAACAGCAGGAGACTCACAGAACCCAAGAACGGACTAATAGTTACCAAAGGGAAAGGGACTGGGGAGGATGGGTGGGAAGGGAGGAGCAAGGGGGAAGAAGGGACATTACGATTAGCAGATGTAATGTTGGGGGGGCGCATAGGGAGCGCTGTGCAACTCAGAGAGGACAAGTTGTGACTCTATGGTATCTCACTACGCTGATGGACAGTGACTGTAATGGGTTTGGTGGGGGGGACCTGATGAAGGGGATAGTGTAATCACCATAATATTACTCATTTAATTGTAGATTAATGATATAAAAATAAACTTATTTAAAAAATGCATAAAACATAAAATTGACCATTTAACTATTGTTAAGCACACAGTTCGGCAGGTTCATTCTTTTACCTATATGTATCTAATATTCCTAGTACCATTTGTTGAAATGACTATTCTTTCTTCATTGAACTGCCTTTGGGTTTTTGTCAAAAAGTAGTTAACTATATTTGTTTAGGTCCATTTCTGGCTCTATTCCTTTCCATTTTTCTGTGTGTCTATTCTTTTGCCAGTACCATGCTCTCATGTGATTATTGTAATTTCATAGTAGGTCTTGAAGTTCTCTGTGTCATTATAATGAGCTTGGACTTTATTTTCTGGGTGTACGGACTTAGTGGCATAGACAGTGGGGTAACTTTGTAAAACTGCGTTTCGGTTAGAGCCAAAGGAAGATGTGTGTAAGTTATGTTGGATAAGAATAAGACTGGGCATGATGAAGAAGCCACGTAGTCCAGGTGCCAGATAAGGCAGATGACGGCAGTGGGAATAGAGAAGAGCAGGAGGCGGACAGGGAAGGAGGGCTTTCCTCCGAATATTCTGGAAGTACCAGCCGGAAGACAAGGTCACATTCATGCCCAAATTAGTAGGATGGGCCTGCTCTGCCCTCCCATCCTTCTCCAATAGTTTATAGTCTCTTGTAAAATTTTACTTTTTTGACACATTTCTTCATGTTGAGAGGCACACAGCCAACTCAGTTGACTAAACACTATTTTTAACTCTCACTACCTTGCCGCTTCATACTGTGAGATTAGGAAGCCGGAAACTCACTTTCCCAAAAGTAGCCGGAGGTGACCATATGTCCCATTTATGGCCAATGAAATATAAGAGGCTGTATTCAGGGGAAATTTATTTCTTGATAAAAAGGAACATATGTAGCTGCTGCAACCCACTCCTTCCACACGTATAGACACATTTATTTCCACTAGTGTTTGGTGTTTTACTTATAAGTGTGGCTGTGATGGGAAACTTAAAGTCAAGAGAGAGAGGTCAAGAGAACTGCCCCAATCCAGCGCTGAGAGCATTAACTAACTCAACAAATGCCAGAAACCAATTACCCTCCAACTTCTAATTTTACGAGAAAAACAATTCTATATTTATTTAAGCCACATTTGACCACATATTCTATTATTTTCTGCTGAAAGCATTCCTAACAGAAATACATATTCCTCACGTGCCCTAGCTGCTGCTCTGTGGGTGGAGACACACGGTGGCCATGGCTGCCTTCACTGCCAGCCTTAACTCGCCTTGCCCGATGCCTTTTGCAGGTTTGTTTCCAAGGGCAGACTCCTTCCAGGTCTCTGGGGCCCGAGGTTCTCAGATAACAAATTAGAGAATCCTTTCACCTTCTGTGTGGTGCTAATTTGGAGGGCGGGTCCCAGGACAGGGATGCCTGTGAACTGAAATGCCATAGTTAGTCAGGCAGCTTGTCCAGCTCCCCCAGTGTCATTTTTCTGACAGCATACAAACCCTGTAAGGGTTTCTGGGTCATGATAGGTAACTAAATGGAATTCTCCACTGGAAACTATCATTCCTTTTCAACCCTTAGGTCATGTTCTTAAATCTAGCCAAGCTCCTTCCTTATTTATGGAGCAATCTAAGTCTAACCTGGCTTATATCACAGTATCCTCAGACCCTCACATATGGCTGAATTTGTCTTTTTCTCTGATGACATGGATTTCATAAGGATGGGCATAACTACTCAGGGCATCCCTGACCTTCAACTCCGGTCTATCTAGAACATTTTACTTGTGATTATCAGCTTAGTCTGTGAATTTCTGGAACTCAGAGGTCCAAAAAAATCACTTATCAGATACTTAATATATATCAGTTGAATGAAATAAAGAAACAAGAAACATAGTAGCTTTTGGACATTGATTAAAATGTTTCTACACATTCTAGGAAGGACAGGAAGACTGAGTGGTGAGGGCACAGACTTTCAGTAAGGCATAAGAGAACCTAGAGGCTCTAATTTTTGGTGCAAGAGACTGGCTCATGGAGGAGACAGAGAGAGGGAAAGGGAGTGAGAGAAGACCCACATGGAAGACTCATGAAAGTTCTGAAAGACAAAAAAAAATGTAGAATTTGCCACAAAGAGGGGAGAGGCCAAGAGAATGTGGATTAGCTGTTAATAGGACTCCATTCAAAGAAGCAAGAGGAGCTTCTAGATAGATGTTGGGTTAGGAAAGCCCTGGGCCCCACACAGATGACCAACATTAGGGTAAAAGGCTGGCATCTTTCTCACTTTTGTGCTTCCTGGGGAAGGGAGGTAGAGGTGTATAAATAAAGCCCCCAAGCTTGTCCCCTCCTCGGGATGGTGGGAAGGCTGGAAACCTGGTTGCAGTGGTCCAGAGCTCAGGAAAATGAGGGACTTTTGTCCATGACATACAGATAATTTTTCTAGTCCTGGTGGTCGAACCAGGGAAATAGGACTTCAGGAGTACTCTGCTTTGGTTTCAGCTTTGAGAAAAAGTTTCAGCTCATTCTTTCTCTAGAACTAACACTTTTCCAAAGTCATCACCTTGAGTATCCAGCTTGGAATAAAGAGAATATCATGGACTTTATTATCAGAAAGTTCTGGGTTCAAATTCAGACAGCTGCATTGTAGTGTAGTGGTTAAGGGCGTGGTCTCTGGAATCCTACTGGGTTTGAATCCTAGGTCTACCTGTGTTATCTTGGCAAGTTACTTATACTTTCTGTGTCTCAGTTTCTTCATCTGTTAAAGTGGGGATTATGATAATACTTATCCCACAGAGTTGTTGTGATACTTAAACAAGGACACATGTGTAGGGCTTGGAGGAGGTCCTAGAAAATAGTAACTACTACAACTACTACTACCACATGACCTTGGAAAAACATTTACCCTCTTTTAATTTCTTTTCCTTTGTCTCTAATAGCAATGTTTTAAAACGTACCTTACATGATGGGCACTGAGATACATTGCCCAGACCGTCTTCAGTGAAGAAGTGCTACCCCAACTGTTTGGAGTGGTTTTGGCAACAGCCTTTAGCTATCAGTCCCTTCAAGGATCTTGTCTGCTGAGTTGAAATGGTTCTTCCAGGGTAATGTCCTATCTCACTGGCCCACATCCAGTGACTGATGGATGTGGCAGTATAAATGCCTGACCATCAGCCCAACTCAGGACATCTCTGAAAGACCATCATTTCTCCAGGGATCCAGTTGAGGCTATTGTTAGGTCTACATCACAGCTCAGATTCTCCCTTTATCCACTCTTTCTTCCATCCCTTCTTTCCACAGGTCATGATCCCAAAGATACTTCTTAATAAGCACTCTGCCTTCCAAACTCCATCTCAAGAGTCAGCTTCCATAGGAACCTCAAAGTGTGACACTTAACTTTGCAGAATTGTTGCCAGGATTAGGGAACTTGTATTTACCAGTATTGTTGGACAATATGCTTCCTTACCCTCTTCCTTACAACATCACAAGCTAAATCTTTTTTGGGGAGAATTTCCCCCCCCCACCACAATATGCTCGTGCCTTCTACCTAAAACATGTATTTCTTGACCAACCCAAATAAAAAGTCTTTCCTAGACCAATCTAAATCCACTGTGTTCTAGTTCAGAATAGATTTTGGCAGTTAGCCCAAGGTGTAAGAAGGAAAGTAGTTCAGCTGGTTTAGTGAAATTCTTTGGCCCTCTCCCAAAGATGAGGCCACAGGTTAAGGTGAAGATCATGTGTCTCCAGGCAATGCCTGTTCCATGCGTCACGGACAGAGTCCTGCTTTCTTACTCTAGACTCCTCAGCCCCCAGACTGAGTGCACAAGTTTATCCATGATCCCAGTTTTTGATTTTCCAAGAACCATGTTTAGACAAGGCACTAATTTGCATAGACTGTCAAGGCCCTTTGCAAAGGAAAGAAATGCATATTGTTAAACAGTTACAACAACATTAACTGCAACCATGAAAACAATTTCACAGCAGATTAAACACACTTAGTGGAGGAAGCACCGTGCAAAAGCAATCTCCACACTGGGGTTTAGTCAGCAGCGAGCAGACAGCCTGGAGACAACCACCAGACAAGTGTCCCACCTGCCTTGTCTGGGTCATTTTCTTTAGGTTTCCACAGAGGAAGGTGACCTAAAGAAAATCATTTCTTCTCTAGTTTAGCAAGATTTCCTGCCTGAGATGAGTGATTAAACTACAATGAGGGAGAAGAAGGGAGGTACAGATAAATCAGGAAAGGAAGTGGAGGAAAAATAGAGGACATGAAAGCTGTAAAATCATAGGACAGTTGGCATCAGACAAGAAGAAAAAGGCAGGCATGAGGAGAATACAGAAGGATGGATCTTGGTATGTGTTGATAATAAGTCTGAAAATAATGGATTTATACTAGACATGAAAAATTCAGTTCAGATATTAAGGGAAAAAAGAAAATAAAATTGTCAATAAAAGATTCCTAGTTTTGCCTTGATTCTTCTTTCGCCAGCCAGGTTTATTTTTTCTCCTCCTTACTGAAGAGCTTTTGTCTACATTTTGCCCAGTGGCCCTGAATGCAGGCCTGGCAGTCGCTGTCCAGTGCTGAAAACAACCATCTCCCTAACACTGATAATTGAGCTCTTTTTATGTATGTTGCTTGGGGAAATCTCAGCCAATGAATCTTGCTCTTCACACTTGATTTTCTTTGTGGCAAAAATCCAGGGACATTCTGGGCATTTATAATCATAGAAATAAATGACATTGGAAAGAGGCAAGGCCGTCAACATCATTTAAAATCTCCCCATTGTGGGTTGACAAGTAATCACTGGGCCTGGACTGCAAAAGTAACTCCTGAAAAAGAGACAAAGGAAGGGATTTTGTTGCAAATTCATCACATGAGCATCAGACACATTAGTATGATTTTTGTTTGAGTTGATGATTCATATCAGGTCAGGCCTTTGGGAATTACAGATTACATGCCTTTCTTATGACTTATATTTTATTCACCATCTGTCAGAGTACCTGGAGTTTTCTGGATTAAATAATCTATCATCCACAGGTAAATATTCTTGGGGAAAAGAAAATTGTAATCACATTCATCTTAAATTAAAAATACACAGGAATAACAGAGAATAAGACAGAACTGTGGCATCTGGCTGAAAGCAAGTTTATTCTTGATTGAATAAACGCAGAAGTAGCTAAGGAAGGGTTGCAGGATAGTTTATAAGTGGTGTGATGGGTTGGATTCTGTCTTCAAAAGAAGGTATGATGAAGTCCTAAGTCCCAATACCTCATAATGTGACCTTATTTGGAAATAGAATCTTTTCAGATTTAACCAAGTTAAGATGAAGTCATTAGGTGGGGCTTTATCCAATATGTCTTGTGTCCTTATAAAACAGGGAAATTTGGACACAGGCATACACAAAATGGAAGATAACATGAAGGCACACAGAGTGAAGTCCATCTGAAGATGGAGGAATCAAGTTATTTATCTCTAAGCCAGAGAAGACCTGAGGGCACCCGAATGAGGAGAGAGCCATGGAACCGTCTGTCCCTAAGGGTCTTCAGAGGGTGCACGGCACTGTTAGCACCTCGATTTCAGACTCTCAACCTCCAAACTTCAAGACAATAAACTTGTCTTGTTTTAAGCCACAAAGTTTGTGGTATTTGCTTACAGCAGTCCTAGAAAACTAATATAGAGGGTTCTAGAAAATATTGGTGTTTCTAGGTTCAAATATTTATTATTTTGCCTTTATATTTAGAAAGTCTATTTCTCAGTCATTCTTCAAGTCAGCATAGAACCTAATACAAACCTGTTTCTTTTGTAAGGAAAGAGAAATCCTCCCTAGAAGTCTTTAAAATAACACATATTTTATTGACTTCAACTGCATCAAATAGCCACACCTAGTGGTAAGTTTGGTGGGAAAATAAGTGTTGAGTTTTCCAGCCTGGATAGTGAAAGAATAGGAGAAAATAGTGTTGATGATATCTTTTAGGTTAGCCAAAAAGTATTATGTGCAAGAGTGGCAGATGGAAGATATGAACCTGAGTCTCCTGACTTGAATGTTATATTCTGTCTTCCACAAAACCTTTTCATGGTGAAACTGCCAGCCTGTTTTCTACGAGTACGTATTCTGTCCTATAGGACCAGATCCCTTGAAGAAAACTACATTTTTTTCATGCTAGGCGCTATAGTATTGTGATCTAATTTATCTGCATAGGAATAATATGTTATAATAGGAACTATACTATCTCAGGAGACAGTTGATCTGGATTCTAGTTCCAATTCTGTCATAAATTTCTAAGCATTTTCCCTCTATGCCTTGCAGAAAAATGGACACAATTAGGCCTAACTTCTTTTATCCCTCATGGTTTTGTGATGCACTTGAAAATAATTTGGGCATTTTTGATTGGATTAAAACTAATATACAGAAATATTGTCAATATTTGCAGAGTATTTCATAACTCAAAATTACTTTCAAAATGTACACTATCTCGTTTGAGCCGGATAGTAGCCATGACCAAGTGGACAGAGTGAGAAGTCATCTTGGAATAAAGGTTGCATGTATAACCAAATTACCCCCACTCTCAAATCATTGCAACAATACCAGTAGGGATGTTCAAATATCATAAGGCTATTTTTCATGCACATCCTTTTTAGAGCAGCCTATATCTCATACATTAGAGTCATCTAAAGTTTCCAAGTCTATTTACATAATCTACCTTTCTGTGATTGTCCCTCATCCTCTAGCTGCAATTCTTAAGGTAGTAGTTGGTTTGATAATCCCTTCACGGCTCCTTATCTGACTCCTACCAGTGGGCTAATTCAGAGCATGTCTTCAAGATGTCATGGTAAAAACACATGAACCAAAGTGACATGTGATCCCTCTTAAGAAGGGCAGGCTGAGTTGGGGGGTGACTTTATGAGCATATTAATCTTTCTTATCAGGGATTATTGCTTTACCTGAATGTTGGTGATAAATTTCTAAATCTAGAAGTCAGGGGTCCCAGGTAGAACTTCTGTTGGTTAAAAGGCCCTTTGTAAAAAGAGATGAACAACAAAGAATGTGGAAGTCCTTAGAGATTCTCTGGGAAGATGAGCTTCCCAAATCATTGGGACAGGCTGGGAAGGGTGAGGATTCTGAGTGAAGGGGAAAGAGAAACTCCCAACCTACTCAGATTCCTTTTCCAACTTCACTGTTCCCAGAGGGATGTTAAGCCGTAGCTGGAAGGTGGTGCCTGTGAAGCTGAGTAAAACTCTGCTTCATAGCGGGACTCCCAGAGAACCATCTGGTTGCTCTTGAAAGATGGTCCCATTTTGAACACTGCCAACGTGGCTCTGACATTGATAATCCTCTATCTTAGGTCTTCTCAGCCATCCCAAGAACCATCCTAAATATTGCAAAAGAGGTCTCTAGGAAATGCCTTCCTTCCAGTAGTTCTGCCCTTTAGGACAGGATCAGCTGCATTGTGCACCCATTAAGAAAGGACACTTTGATGAGGACCTCAATACCTCAGAGGGGGAAGTGGCAGAGGATAAATACGGGGAACTGAGTGATCTAGATGTAAAAGTTTGTGTAATGGGAGCTACATGAAGGTCCTCAGGCTATTTACCTCCTCTCAGGTATTCCCTTTCGGAGAGCAGGTGAGGAGAGAGGAAAAGGCTGGACCTACAATTACAGCTTCATACTTACTGGCCACACACCCAGTACATCCCAGATCATCTCGACGTTACTGGCTGTGAAAGAGAGAAGAGTTCCTTGAGGATAGTTGTTCACTGGAATCCTGAAATATGGTGGTAACTGAGAAGGTCACCCTCATCTACACATGATCCCTGATGCCATAACAAAGCTTTTGTAAGGAAAACTATATTACAGCCCAGGACCTTTAAATACATACAGAATTGCCTCCAGTGAAAGCTGTTATCAAGGTTCTCATAGAAATATGCTAATCCTGAGAGGAGTTGCTTTATTATAAAACAAGGGTCTGGTTGCAGAGTGGGGGAGTTGTCCCACGTGCTTATGTTGGGGATGCTGAGACATTGCCTTTATTACCTAACTCATGACTCTGTCTAGTCAGAAACCATTTGAAAATACAAATTTCACCATGGTCTGAGAGTTTCTTCTCTATCAGAAATAAATAGTTAGCTTTTCTATGCTTCCCTCTGCCCTTATCTCTTTTCCTGCTTGTTCTCTTCCAATCAACCCTCCTCCTGTGTCCTCGCAGTCCTCCCTGTCTGTGCTCTCTCTGCTTTAGCTTATCTTTGGCCACACAGCAGAGCTCGTCATGGTACTTGTATTTTTCTCTCAAGCAAATCTTAGTGTTGGAGGCTAATGAGGAGATCTGCTAGTGGTTTTGAAATACTTCAAGGGGAAGAAAAGGTTAGAAATACAATTCAAGAGGTTGATTCTGTTGAGACCTTCCAGGATTCTCTAGTAGGGCAGATTCATTATTTTGTGAGATTTAACTGACTGTGTGTGAAAGAGCACGAGAGAATGATTTAGATCATGTCCACAACCTGCCAGCAAACAGTATCTCAGGTAGCATTATAAAATGAAATTGCCATTTCATCTTAGAAAAAACTTAACAGCCAACATTAGATAATGTTTCTTATTTAACATGGTACTATTTATTAAGATAATTAATTATCTTAACTGTTTAGTTAGATGAATTTAGATGGTTATATATTCACCTATAAAACTACTGAATAAACATGATAGTGAATTTTTCCATCATCCCAGAAGGTTTGTGCTTTTTTACATAACCCTTCTCCCTCCCAACAAGAACCCAATGTTTTTGTATTTTAATTAAATTATAGTTGATATACAATCTTATATAAGCTTCAAGTATACAACACAGTGGTTCACCAGTTACCCATATTATTAAATCTTCACCCCAACTAGTGCAGTTACTATGTCAAGATAAACCAATATTCTGAGTTTTTCACCATAGATTAGGTTTAATTGCTCTTCAACTTCATGCAAGTGGAATCATATAGAATGTGCTTTTTTGTGTCTGCCTTATTTCATTCAGAATAATATTTCTGACATTCAACCATGTTGTTCCATTTATCAGTAGGGGTTTTATTGTTGTTAAGGACTATTCCATTATATGAATATTTCACAGTTTGGTTTTCATTCTTCAGTTGATGAATACTTGCATTGTTTTCAGTCTTCAGCTGTTATGAATGGGCTGTTGTAAATATTCTTGCACAATTCATTTTTAATACATGTTTTAAACTTTGGTAAGTAGCTATAAATGGAATGGTTTGGTTAGATGTGTTCTTGATTTTATTTAAAAACTGTCAAAAAGTTTGCCACAGTGAATGTTTTAAAATTATACTCCCTAAGCTATGTATGAAAATTCTAGCTACTTCACATCCTTGACAATGTTAGATATTGTCAGAACTTTAAAATTTTTTTATTTTATTTTATAAAAACAATACTATTCTAATGGGTCAGAGATGGTATCTATTTGTATTTCTCTGATAAATAATGATGCTGCGCATGATACACCATGTGCTTATTGATATGCATGTCTTCTTTCATGAAGTACCTGATTTAATTTTTTTTGTGCATTTTCAATTGGATTTTTCATGTATTAATTGCTGAGCTGTATACAAGGAATTACCCTCACTATTTTATATCTACATGCCTGTATCTTATTTATATCTCTATCTATGTATATATATATGTTACAATTGTCACTTGTCTATTCATTTTTAGTAATATCTTTTGTTTTGATAAGCAGATAAATTTAATAAAAATGAAGTCTCCCTCCGTTTTTTGTTTGTTTTATGGTTGATGTCTTTGATATCTCTTCTAATAAGAAGTTAATATCCAAAATATTTAAGGAAATCCTTCTACTCAACAGCAAAAAAAAAACCTGGTTAAAAAATGGGTACAGACTTGAATAGACATTTCTCCAAAGAAAATATATAAATGGCCAACAGGTGTATGAAAAGCTGACCAACATCACAGATCATTACAAGAATGCAAATCAGAACACAATGAGCTATCACCTCCCACTTGTTAGAATGTTTTTTTTTTAAAGATAAGTGTGGATGAGAGTGTGAATAAATTTGAGCACTTACAGACTGTTGGTGGGAATGTAAAATGGTACATCTGCTATGGTAAACAGTTTGGAAGTTCCTCAAAAAAATTAAAGAGAAATACCATGTGACCCTGCAATCTTACTTCCAGGCATTTATTCAAAAGGATTGAAATCAGGATCTTAAGGTGATATTTGCTCTCCCACGTTCACTGCAGTATTACTCACAATAACCAAGAGGTGAGAATCATCTAAATGTCTATCAACAAATAAATGGACAAAGAAATGTGGTATGTTCATACAGTGGAATATTATTCAGCCTCAAAAAAAGAAGAAAATCTTGCTATACACTACAAAATGGATGAACCTTAAGGTCTTTGCACTAAGTGAAATAAGTGAGACCCAAGAGCCAAACACTGAACGACTACACTTGTATGATACATCTAAGGTAGTCAAATACATAGAAGTAGAGAGTGGAATTGTGGCTTGCAGGGGCTGGAAGGCAGGGAAAATGGAGGGTTGCTATTCAACAGGAATGAAGTTTTAGTATGCAAGATAGTTAAGTTCCAGAGATCTGTGGTTCAACATAGTGGCTACAGTTAACAACACTATTAGATACTTAAAATGTGTAAGAGGGTGGGTCTAATGTTAAGTATATTTACCACAATAAAAAAAATCAATTGTACATGTATTTGTATATTTCCAGACTCCTCCCTGTTTTGTTGTATTGTCCATCCTTATGCCACTACCACGCCATCTTGAACTTTATAGTAAGCCTTTAAATCAAAGTATACAAGCCTTTCAAATGTATTTTAACATTTTTAAATATTTGGCAATTTTCGATGCCTTGTATATCTATATACATCTTAGAATTTGCTTCTCAATTTTTTTCACAAACACACTGACATCCTCAGTGATTATCAAACACAGTCATGTATTGTCTTGGCATAAACCGTGGTTTCATGTAGGTGGAGAGTTGCCCTGTCTCAAACTTCTGAACTTGAGGAATTTAAGGAGGATGGATAAATTAAAACAAACAAACAAAAACAATTAATTTCAATACTAATGACCTATACCAGGCTACGATGATAATTTATTTTTACAAAATTATATTCCAGAGAATGTGGGCACTTAGGTGCATTAATCACAACTGCATCTGATGATCCTTTTTAGATGATGAGAACCTGGTAACTCCAATAAATCTGTATTCATTATTTGAAAATTACTGAGTGAATAGTGTATATTTAACTAACTTCTCTTTCTTTTGTAAAAATGTGGCAATAGATCATAGCCTCTAATAAGAAATGAGAGAAAAAAAGGTCATTATTTTTAGATATAGTTGAGACAGCATTAAACGGAGCTTTCAATCTTCAAGCACTTTACCCTCACTGTTTAGTTACTCCACATGGTGTCACTGAGCAGGAACAAATATCACATTTCTCTTATCTGAACTGTCCAAGGTATTCCTGAAAGTGAGCAGGTCCCATGCTTCCTTTTTATTTTCTAGAACTCCACCCACCCTCTGCAGCGGATCTCACTTCTGAAACTTTGTTAGAGGAAATTCTTGGATTTGTAATGAAAATCTTGAGTATTTTGACTTTGCTTTATTTGTTTGTTATTGTTGAATGAACCAGTGTGAGGGAACACTTTGTAAATGCACATACTTGATTTTCAAGCTCTTGTCCATTAGATTGTTACAGACTTGGTGACAAAAATTCATTAATACAGCAAAGAATATATTGAATTAATTCACAAGGCAAAATTTGTGATACTTGGCCCCAGCAGACATAACTGACCAAATCCTTAGGTTGGGGCTGACCTTGTCTCCACTTCATTCTGTAATTGCTCCTGGTCTTATGGTTTATTCATTCAAGCTCAATATACATACATCTAAGAAATGATATAATATAGTGAAATTGAGAGATTTCTGTCTTTCATACAATGATGAGAACCGTTTATGACCTCGAGTAATCTATATTACCTAAGTTTTAGTTTCTTCCTCAATAAAATACAGTTTGCCTCAGTGCATCTTAGCCCGGGGTTTGCTTCACAATCACTGTAGTGTTTTGTAAAACATACAAGTGCCCAGCCACACTGCCAGACACTCAGGTTTGGTGAGTCTGGAGTTGGGCCTGGGCTAATGAGTAATGATGAAGGCTCTTAGGTGACTCTGATGCTCTGATGCTTATTGGAGCTGAGTGATAGTCTAGAGCAGAGGTTCACAATGTTTAACTAGTATGAGAGTCATCTGGAAGACTTGTTAAAACACAAATTCTAGGCCTCACTTTGAGAGTTTCTGATTCACTACATCTGGAGAGGGCTCAGGAATTTATATTTGTAACAAGTTTCCAGGAAGTACTTAATGCTGATGGTCTGAGGACCATACATGGAGGACAACTCTAGATCAGTGCCTTCCAAGCTTGGGTGAACATTAGAAGCACCTGTTGTGTTTTAAAAACCCTAATAATAATATTGCCCCCCAAATTGATTTGCTTATGCCTTCAGGAAGTAGGACGCAGGCATCAGTGTTTCTCAAAGCTCCCAAACTGTATGTGGAACATGGCCAACATAGAGAACTGTGAATTCACCATCACCCAGCTACTAATTCTCTGATCTTTTGACAATGCTGTAGACTGACAGTGGGCCCCAGAGAACGACCAATGAGAGTCAGAATCTCCTGGTAGCAAGATCTGAGCTTCAGGAAAAAGCAGACTATCCAGGCTTAGACACCATTCTTTAAGCTCCCAGTGGACTGATTAAAATAAATTCTCCACGGTGTCTAAAGTTGTCTGAATTGGGGCATAGAAACAAAGCACTAGCTAATAAGAAACAATTTCTATGCTTCCATTTGTGTGTGTATGCATGTGTGCATGTACATAGGTATTCCCTTGACTATCTGGACATCTCATGGAGAGGAGAGATGGGAAAATAAAAAATAATTTATAAAAACATAAAATATAATCCAGGCCTTCCTCTTCCCTACAACTGTGGCATTATTACAAGAGTTTTTGGGTCTTTTAGGCTACTGGAAAGTGTTTAGCCCTTAATTGGCACAAAGTTTGAAGCCCTTACACCATTTGGTTCGAAGGGTACCAGGGGGGACTGGGGTGAGACGTGCACTGCCGCCATGAGAATAAAGTCTGATATAAACCTTTTTACCCTCAACATTCTGATGTTATTCAGTCTCACGGAAACCAGAGTGAACTTGCCCGGGGACAATCCCCCTCAGGTGACACAAGTGACATGTCCTTTTAAAATAAATTACTATAAAAGTAATTTATATGTTATTGCAGTGGGACATTTAAAATATCATCTTAATAGATTTTCTATTTCAACCAAACTTCCAAAAATATCAATACATGGTACATTGTGGGATAAGAGTCTTCTTTGTGAATTTTACTAATCATACACCATTGTTTCCAGTTGACAGTTCTTACACAAGAACCAAGGTAAGTGCTGTTCTGGGCCGTGTGTTTCCTGGTAGGCACTGGAACAGATAGAATGAGACAAGTTCATCTGTAAGGTAACCTGATGTTGACGGCCAGGGCAACAGAGGTGGAACTTTTGGGGGTTTTTATCAAAATTTCAAGGAAAAAACAAATAATATCCAGTTTTCCTATTGCTTGTATGACTGGGATTTTAATATTCCACTTAATGAATAGAAATGTACCTGGAATAGAACTAATGTTATGAAGACAGGAGGCAGTTTCGGAATTGATAATCATGAGGAGTGCATGACGTAGGCAGGGCAGGAGTGGATTGATGGGCCACTCGTCCCCCTGAAGGTGATGAATTGAGGGTTCAGAATGTGCAGGGCCTCTTCCAGACACTTCTCTGCCTTTACTGGGACCGACAGACCAGCAAGTCAGAATACCTCCTCCACCATCTGCTGTCTGTCTGGCACAGTGTTTGTGTGAAGAGGCAGCCCCAAGCAGACTCCTAACTGTCATCTGGGAAGGCTGCACCCTTCGAGGAGCAGACGCACAGGATGGGCTTTTCTCCAGAATCCAAGTGCAGTGCACACTAGCCTGGTGTTCCTGCCTCCTGGGGAGCACTCCGCGGTTAGAGGAGCTTGGAGCAATGGCAGGACACTGCCTGTTTCTGACCATATAAGATCGGCATACTGGGAGGCATGGGTAGAATGTAGGGGATTTAAAATAGAAGGCCAGATTTCTTCCTAACTCTAATCATACTTCAGGATATCACTTTCACCTCAGTGAAATATTTCTAAAGGACACATCCAATCTTATTATTTAGTTGAATAAAACACAACTACAATAGTCAAAATATAAAGGAAAGAAAATGGACTTCTGGTTTCCATTCCCACATGTGGAAAGTCTCCATTCCCATCCTAACAAATAACAAGCTGAACAAACAAAAACAATTCCTTTTAGATTCATCTGAGAATTAATACCGCAGGCATACAACTGCCTGAAAACTGAGGAGAGAGTGGGTACAGAGAATCACAAATTGCCTAGAGCAGAAGGCACTGGAAACGGTACCAGTGGGAACACGGACTCTGTAATCATGAATGCTGGAGGCTCAGTGTAAACTAGCTTGGGGAACCAATCTTGGGGCCACCCATACTTTTGTGAGTTTTTTATCCAGGAGCGCTCCCGCTCCCGGGTTCTCACTGTGAAGACTAGAGGAAAATCTGTTTCCAGCAGAGGAAAGGAAAAACAACCATCTTGAAGTACATGCAGGGCATTCTGTTCCTTGTTCTGTTTTCTGTAATGAAAGCCAAGCCCTCAAGGCAAATTTTCAAAGCCTCATCTGACCTGGAGAAGGGCAATTAGCTAATGCTGGTCCCCTATAACCTTCCTGTTTCACCTAAGGCAGAAAAAATAGCTGAGAGGCAATTGTGAAAGTCAGAGTCCAGGGACACAGGCCCATTAAGACTGAGATGGGATCATAAGATTAGGCAACATTCTTGTTCCCCATACACCTTACTAGCACAGCAAGCAAGGTCCCTGCATAATAACAGAGGACTACAGCTGAGAGAACATCAGTGATCAGACTCTATACCCTAGAAGTTTCTAGGGAAACCCAAAGACATCAGGAAGACAAACATAATGACACTAGAAGAAATTGAAGTCTCAGACACCTAAAGCTATGGTAAACACAGCATGACCTCTAGCCAGATAAACATAAATTCTCACACTAATGACCTATTTACCTCAGTGATTATTACCCAGTACAGCATATCTAGCTTCTAAAAAATGACAGGGTAAATGCAAGAAGTGACACAGTCTGAAGAGATAAAGCAAACCTCAGAACTAGCTTCAGATACGACAGAGATGTTAAAATTATGAGGCCAGGAATTTAAAATAAATATAACTGATATGCTAAGGGCACTAATGGGAAAAGGGGGCAATATGCAAGAGCCCATGAGGAATGTAAGCGTGCACATGGAATCTCTAAGAAGAGATCAATAGGAAATGCCAGAAACCAAAAACTAGTGGGCTGGACAAGGTCAACAGAAGAGTCTGTGAGCTTGATGTCATGCCAATAGAAACTTCCCAAACTAAAATGCAAGCAGAAAAAACAAAATGCAAAGAAACAATAGAATAGCCAAGGAGAGTGGAACAATTACAAAAGATGTAATATACACGTAGCAGAAATATCAGGAGAAGAAAGAGAGAAAGGAGCAGAAGAAATATTTAAAGTAATTGTGGCTGAAATTTCAGGCATCACATCACAAATCTATATCTAGAAAGAGAACACCAAGTAAGATAAATGCCAAAGGCACACATCTAAGCCTGTCATATTCAAACTTAAGAAAACCAGAGACAAAGAAAATATTGTGAAAGAAACCTGAGTGAGATGAGGCAAGCAGACCTCTTACCTATAGAAAAACAAGGGTAAGAATCACATCAAGCTTCTTTTTTAGAAAACAGGCAAACAAGAGGAGAGTGACACAAAATATTTAAATGTTGACAGAAAAAAATCTCCATTAACCTACAAATTTGCATTTAGAAAAATCATCTTTCAAAGGTGAAAGAGAAACACTTTCTCAGAAAAATAAAAACTGAATTTGTTACCAGTGGGCCTGCCTCGAAGGAAATGTTAAAAGGGATCCTTCAGACAGAAGGAAATGATATAGATCAGAAACTTGTAAGAAAATATGTGTTGAAGAAGGCAAAGGAATATAAAGCCTTTACTTTTATTATTTTTAATTGATCTAGTAGATAACCATTCAAAATAATAAAAGCAACAACATGTTGGATGATTAGAGCTTACTGATGAGTGAAATAGATGACAACAACATAAAAAATAGGAAAAATGTATGTCATTACCCATTAAGTAGTTATGCTATTTGAAAGTGGATGTTACTTGGTTGTAAATGTAAACTGCAAATCCAAGAGCACACATATATATAATCGATATGGTGAGAGGAGAGAAAGTGGAATCATAAAATGTTCACTTAAAACAATGGATACAAGAGAAGACAAAAAAAGAAACAAGAGAAACAAAGATAAAGGGCAACAAGTAGAAAAATTGTTATAATATAATAGACATTAAGACAATATAACAATAATCACCTCAAATGTGAATTTCATTAAAACAATCAAAAGATAGAGATGAACAAAGTGAATGAGGAGATAAAACCCAACTATACATTGTCTATAAAAAACAAATTTCAGGGTTAAGACACAAATAGATTAAACGTTAAAGAACGGAAAAATATACACCAGCTTGACACAAATGAAACTGGAGTAGGTATAATAATTTCAGGCAAAGTCAACTTTAAAACAGGAAATTTCATCAGCATAAAGAAAGGCCTTACATAATGCTGAAGATGTGAAAGATCAATTCTTCAAGAAGACGTAAGAATCCTTAATGTGTATGTACCTAACAAAAGAGCATCAAAATAAGGGAGATAAAAAGTGGTAGAATGGCAAGGAAATATAAACATACTTACTATTGCAGTTGGAGATTTCAAAATCCCTGTATCAGTGATTGACAGATCAAACAGGTAGAAAATCAGTAAGGATGCAGATGAACTGAATGGGATTATCAACAACAATTCACAAGATGCTTTATTCAACAATAGCATAATACACATTCCTCATAAGCTCACCCAGAACCTTCTCCAAGATAGACCATAACCTGGTCATAAAACACAGCCCGGCAAATTTAAAGAATATAATCATGCAAAGTATGTTATGAGACCATAATGAAATCAACATAGAACTCAATCACAGAAAGATAACTGGAAAACCCCATAATATTTGGAGATTAAACAACACAGTTCAGAATAACACATGGGCCAAAGAAGACATCTCAAGATAAATTTAAAAATACTTTCAACTAAATGAAAATAAGTATATCAAAATCTGTGAGAGGTAATGATAGCAGTATTTGGAGGAAAATTTATAACATTGAATAAGTGTATTAGAAAACAAGAAAGGTCTAAAATCAATAATCTAAGCTTTCCCTGAGGGACCTTAGAGAAAAAAAAAATTATATAAACATAAAGCAAGCATAAGAAAAAAAGTAATAAAAGTTAAAGCAGAAATCACTAAACTGAAAATGAAAATAATAAAGAAAATCAATAAAAACAAAAGATGTCCTTTGAAAAGATGAGTGTCGACAGAGCTGGGGAGAAGGTCAAGATGGCAGCTTGCATTCTTCATGGGTCATTGCACATTGCCCACCTCCTCCCATGAATACAACACATTTACAGCCACACATGGAATAATTTTCCTCTGAAAGGGACCTCTGAGTATATACTCCGCTGTCCTCCACACAGCCGCTGTACCACAGCCAGGCCAGGTGAGCACCCCATGCCCTTCCCAGCCCACATCACAGCTGTAGCCCTGCCAGTGCTGGTGTGTGCATGCACACACTCCACATGAGTGGAGGATGCTCCTTGAGTATCCGGCTCTCAGAGCCAGGGGAGACTGTGGTTCTGGACTCCACAGGTCACCTACACAAGACCACGCCATCAAGACTGGGAATATACATATAGACCAACACAGAGAGTCAGTCTAAATGAGGAGACAGAGGAATATTTTCCAGACCAAAGAAGAAGACAAGTCTGAAAGACCTTAATGAAATGAAGGTAAGACTTCAAAGAAATAAGATAAGGTAGAACTCAAAGTTATGGTCCTTAAGATGTTCACTGACCTCAGAAGAAGTATGAATAAACATAGTAAGAACTCCAACAAAGAGACAGGAAATATAATAAAGTACCAAACAGAAGTTATAACTAAACTGAAAAATCAGTTTAGTTCAACAGCTGAATAGAGCAAATAGAAGCGGGAATCAGTGAGCTGGAAGGAAAATCAATGGGCCTCACCCAGACAGAGCAGCAAAATAATTTTTAAAATGTGAGGATAATTTAAGGAACCTCTGGGACAACATCATGCAAAACAACATCCACATTATAGGGATCCTATAAAGAGAAAGTGCCAGAAAAAAATTTTTTTTAAGAAATAATGGCTGAAAACTCCCCTATCTGGGGAAGAAAACAGACAAAAATGTCCAGGACATCCAGAGAGTTCCAAATAAGGTGAACTCAGAAAGAACCACAACAAGGCATGTTATAATTAAAATAGTAAAAGTTAATGATAAATATAGAATACTAAAAGCAGCTAGAGAGAAACAATTTATTATGTTCAAGGGAAACCCCATAAGGCTATCAGAAGATTTTTCTGCAGAAACTTTACAGGCCAGAAGGGAGTGGTGTGCCATATTCAATGGGATGAAAGGAAAAAAAAATTCAACCAAGAATTCTCTACATGCAAGGTTACCATTCAGAAGTAAGGAGAGATTAAGAGTTTTCCAGGTAAGCCAAAGCTACAGGAGTTCATTGCCACACAAGTGGCCTTACAAGAAATGTTAAGGGATTTGTCTATGCTGAAAATAAAAGATACTAATTAATAATAAGAGAACATACAAAATTAATACTCTCACTGGAAAGGTAAACATATAGTAAAGAAGTGAACCAATCACTTTTAAAGTACGTATGAAGCTCAAAAGACAAAAGTAGTAAACAATTAAAATTATAATAATTATTTAAGGGATATATAAAATCGAAAAATGTGAAATATGTCATCTAAAACAAATGTGTATGGGGTTAAAAAGGTAAAGCTTTGGAATGTGTTCAAATTGAAGTTTGTTATCAACTTAAAAGAGACTGTTACACACAGTTGGACGTTATAATGTGAACCTTATGGTAGTCAAAGAAAAACTTTATACTAAATATACAAAAGAAAATGAGAAAGGAATCTAATTATAATACTGAAGACTCCATCAATCACAGGGACAAGAGAAAGAGAAGAAAGGAAGAGAGAAGAACTTCAAAAACAGCCAGAAAATGATTAACAAACTGTCAATAAGTATGAACCTAACAATTACTTTAAATGCAAATGGGCTAAATTCACAAACAAAAGACATAGAGTGGATGAATGGATAAAAAAGCAAGATCCATCCATATGCTGCCTACAACAGTCACTTCAGATGTACGGACACAAACAGAGTGAAAGTGAAGTGGTGGAAAAATATTTTCTATGCAAATGAAAACAAAAAGGAAGCTGGTGTAACTGTATTCATATCAGACAAAATAGACATTAATAAAAAGTCTGTAATAAAAGAGAAGAACACTGCATAATGATAAAGGGGACAATCCAGCAAGAAGATATAATGTTTATAAATATATATACACACCCAAATAGGAGCACCAAGATGTATAAAGCAAGTATTAATGGACATAAAGGAAGAAATCGAAAGCAATATAATAATAGTAGGGGACTTTAACACCCCACTTACATCAGTGGATAGACGAATTGACAGATTTTCAATAAGGAAATATTGGCCTTAAATGACACATTAGACCAGATGAACTTAATAGATATATACAGATCATTCCGTCCAAGGCAGAAGACAAATTATTTTCAAGTGCACATAGAACATTCTCCAGGATAGAGCACATGTTGTGCCACAAAACCAGTCTCAATAATTTCAAGAAGACTGACAAATATCTTCTACAACAACAATGATATGAAACCAGAAATAAGATACAATAAGAAAACTGAAAACCCACAAAAACATATAGATTAAACAGCATGCTACTTAATAACAAATGGTTCATCAAAGAAGTCAAAGGAGAAATTAAAAATTACCTGGAGAGAAATGAAAACAGAAATATGACATACTAAAATCTATGAGATGCAGCAAAAGCAGTTCTAAGAGAGAAGTTCACAGCAAAACAGGTCTACCTTAGGAAACACCAACAACAAAAAATCAAATAAAAAATCTAACTTTACACCTAAAGGGGCTATAAAAAGGAAACAAAGCCCAAAGTTAGTAGAAGAAAGGAAATAAATGAAATGGAGACTACAAAAAAGTAGAAAAGATGAGTGAAACTAAGAGTTGGTTTCTTGAACAGATAAACAAAATGGACAAACTTTTAGGTAGACTCACCAAAAAAAAAAGAGGGGGCTCACATAAATAAAATAAGAAA
This sequence comes from Smutsia gigantea, assembly GCA_032199065.1. NCBI lineage: Eukaryota > Metazoa > Chordata > Mammalia > Pholidota > Manidae > Smutsia > Smutsia gigantea. The sequence continues at coordinate 80,069 of JAVSCE010014737.1, forward strand.
TTAAAGAGAAGTTACAATTGATGTCACAAAAATACAAAGGATCATAAGAGACCGCTGCAAACAATTATACACTAACAAATTGGACAACATAGAAGAAATGGATTAATTTCTAGAAACATAGCATCTTCCAAGACTTAATCAGAAAGAGATAGAGAACTTGAATAGACCAATTAGTAGTAAGGAGATCTAATCAGTAATCAAAAACCTCCCAAGAAAGAAAAGTCGTGGACCACTGATGAATTCTTCTAAATATTCAAAGATGAGTTATTATATATCCTTCTTAAACTCTTCCAAATACTTGAAGAGAAGAGAATAATTCCAAACTCATTTTTTGAGGCCAGCTTTACCCTGATAACAAAACCAGACAAGAACAGCACACACAAAAAATTTTAGGCCAACATCCTTGATGAACATAGATGCAAAACTCCTCGACAAAATATTAGCAAACTGAATTCATTAATGCATTAGAAGGATCATATATATACCATGATTAAGTGGGATTTATTCCAGGGCTGCAAGGATGGTTGAACATCTGCAAATCAATAAATGTGAAATACCACATTAATAGAATAAAGGATACAAATCATTTGACAATCTCAACAGATACAGAGAAAGCATTCAATAAAATTCAACATCCTTTTATGATAAAAACTCTCAACAATGTGCATATAGTGGGAATGTACTTCAATCTCAGTAGTAATGGCCATGTATGACAAACCCATAGCCAACATCACACTCAATACGGAAAAACTGAAAGCTTGTCCTCTAAGATCAGAAAGAAAAGAAATGCCCACTCCTGCCATTTTTATTCAACAGACCATTGGAAGTCCTAGCCACAACAATTAGGCAAGTAAAAGAAATAAAATGTTTTCAAATCAAAAAGGAAGAAGTAAAACCATCAATCACTCTTTGCTGAAGACATGATACAATACACTCTAAAAATGCCACCAAAAACTATTAGAATTAATAAATGAATTCAGTAAAGTTGCAGGATATAAAATCAATATACATATCTGTTGCATTTTTATATAGCAAACACAAACTAACATAAAAAGAAATTAAGAAAACAATTCCATTTGTATTGCATCAAAAAGAATAATATACCTAGAAACAAATCTAACCAAGAAGGTGAAAGACTTATACACTGAAAACCAGAAGACATGATCAAAGAAATTGAAGAGGACACAAATAAACAGAAAAATACACTGTACTCATAGATAGAAAGAATTGATATTGTTAAAATGTCCATACTCCAAAAAGCAATCTACAGAATTAATACAGATAGGTCTACAAAATACCAAAGGCATATTTTGCAGAACTAGAACAATGGGGATGGGGTGGGCTGAGGGTGAGAGAAGGGGAAGCTTGGAGGGCTTGAAGCCCAGTGTCTCAGGGGGGAAGGGACCTCGTACCACAGCACCCCATGTTGATGCCAGTGGACAACCTGTGATCCAGGTTAGTCAAAAGTTGACATGGACACCTCCCAGAGATGCGAAGTTGGGCACAGCTTCTGCATTTGAGCAGGACTAAACTAAGGGAGGGAGTTCTAGTAGAAACAAACCAGCACTGCCTTTGAACCAGTGCACTTTAGAAAAGGGGTTTTCAAAAAGGCATGAAACAGACTTAATTATATATTAATCATAAACTTAATTAAAAGCCACTAAATCTTAAGTTAAAATGAGCAAATAACATTTTGAAATTATGTAAAGTTTATATTAAATTTAAATTTATATTTAAATTATGGAAATTTGTATTTTAAAAATACCATTTATAACAGCATCTAGAATCACTAAATTCATAGAAAAAAATTATTAAAATGTATATAAAGCCTGCATACTAAAAACTGTAAAACGTTGTTGAGAAATTAAAGACCAAATTGAGCTATAAAGTCAATACAATGTCTGTCAAATTCTAGTAGTGACCACGATTTTTACATTAAAATGATTTCACCAGATATATTTAATCTGTAAAGCTGTGGGGTTCCAGAAGAGGTTTAAAACCCCCCGCCTAATTAATTCTGCCTTTGGCTCCACCTTATTAAATTTTCCTCTCCCCACTCATATATCCAGATTACATTTCCTACTCAATCAAAACTGCCTTGCTACAGAATACATAATGGGATGCAAAAGATGTGATTCATTTATTGTAACATAATAAATATGTCTAGAAGTTTCCTTTGCCACACAATCTCAAGTGTTTTATTACTATATGTTGCAAAACTGAGGAGGGGAAATGAATGCTGGCCACTCTCCAAAGTGTATAAGACATCTACCGCTTGCATATTTAAGTTAATATGGGGATTTTGGCCCTTAGTTGTTAAATTCTTACGGTATTTCCAAGTGTAGCTGTAGTCCTAGAGAGAGATTATTAAGAGTTGGGGTAACAGACAATGGAAAACCAGGAGTGAGAGCCAGAGGGCTTCTTTACCAACAGAAATGCTGTCCTCCTGCAAAGTGGGTCCCACCAAGGGCCACACCTAGGACTTAATAAATGGGGTGAAATTTAAATATGACCGAACAGCCAACGAAAGGAGGTCTGTTATGCTGAGGTCAAGACTCTGATTGGGAAAGCCTGGGATGCCGATGCCTGTTTGGGAATATGTGGACAGATGTCCCAAGGTTTTGACTCCTTTGACTTCTCTAAATTCACTGTGCCCAAACACATGGCCCACTCCTCCCTACTCAGAGCTCGTACTGCCATTTATTGGAAGAGAATGCAAAAAGTCATGTGCCACCTTCCTCATGATCACTCACAGTGTGACCCGGGTGGGGGTGTGCTGAGCCTGAAAAGAGAGGAAAGGGCCTCTAGTCCACAAGTCTCCAAACCTAGGCAGAATGTTCCAGACAGAACTGGGGGGCACACAGGGAGCTGTGCTCTGAGAATGTTTGCCGAGGAGACCGGAACATATAGCTTGATAAGGAGAGTTCATTGACTTGGGGTCTGACATCCTAGCAAAGATTCCAGGTAGTGGTGTGAACTTGGTACACGTATGGTGCCTCGAAGCATGGAAAAGTACTGGGCCCTGCTTGGCAGAATCGGAATGCCAGAATTTCCATAGAAGACAGTGGAGAAGACAACTAAAAGACTTAGGAAAGTGAGGGTGCTGGAATGGATATACTATGTATGACTTGAAAGCCACAGATTATTTCCCATGGAGAAGCTCATAGCAACCACCACTTCTCAAGGTGTGCTGCTCACTGGAACAGCAGCATAATGGAAATTTCAGTGTGGTTCTCTTCTCTAAGAATGTGGTTCAATAATACTTGAAAACATGACCCCAAAATAATATAGGCCAGGCAGTCAGAAGCAGGGCATTACAATTATTATAATGACTGGCAAGTGAGAGTGGCAGCCGAGGGGACACAGCCTGAAAGAGCTGAGATGATCGGCGTAGCACAGCGTACCCAAGGGTCTAACATAGCAGCTTGCACCAGGAGAACAAGTCAAGTGTGGATGTTAGAAGGCTGAAGATGGTTGCCTCAATAAAATACTGGGCTCCTTTGCCCTGTTCCCTGACCTGGACCCTTTGACTGAAGAGGTAGCCTATTTCACAGAAGGAAGGACCCTGAAACACTGAAAAACACTGACTACTCCAGTCCTTTTCCAAATGGACACACCTCCATTTACTTAGGTAACCATGCATTGAGGAAAGGATCCAACCATTCTGAGGACTGTGGGACAGTGAATCTAGTTCGGACTGATATTGGGAGACTTGAAGCATAATAATGGACCTCTTTCAGAGTGGGAATATATTGGGGCCAGGTAATAATGGAGTCTTGGTCAATATCCGGCCCACAGTGGGTCTACTGGACCTATGAGCCCTTGCGGTGGCCATTTCTCTAATCCTCAAATGTATAATACTTGGTATTAGTACAATCTCCACATAGGATCTTTGTTTTGTACCGTAATAGCCATTGTATTGATGAGCCAGTGGAAACCTCTGCAACTCATCTCTTTTTAGGAAGATAGATTCTAAAATTGTCACATCCTGGTGTGTAGATGGCAGAGATTAGTGTCACTTTTAATGATCTAGATCATGCAGGGTGGTGGGCTTTATAATAATATTTCCATGTAATTTTCTGGAGCCTGTTAAAAACAGGATGGATCCAGGGGCATTATTGTAGATTATCATAAACTCAAACAAGTAGTTGTCTTGTTTGCAGCCTCTGGTCAGATGTACCATCTTTGTAGAGCATATTAATGTGGCTTCTGGTACATGGTATGTCTGTATTGATTTGGCAAATACTTTTTTTGATGAAGGTTTTTTTTCTATCTCCAATAGAAAAGAAGATTAGAAACAGTTCCTGTTCATAAGTAATGAATAACAATATACATTTATAGTTTTCCATAAGAACTGAGTTAACTCTCATGCCCTTTGTTGTAATATAGTCCAAGAATATCTGGGCTACCTGCACATCCCCCAGAACATTCCACGGATCCATTATATTAGTGTGATATTATATTCATTGGGTCACATGGGAAAGAAGCAGCCGGCACACTGGAGGCTTGGGTGTGACACACGTGGCTGGGATAGTTGGAGAAAAATACTGCAAAGATTCAGGGGTCTTCAACATACATAAAAATTCAGGGGTCCCTTGGCCATTCCCTCCACATAAAATGCATGTTACTGAATCTTGCACCTGCTTCTATAAAGAAGGACGCACAGCACCCGACAGACCTCTTGGGGTTCATAAAGCAGCTTATTTAACACATGGGGATATTCTTCTGGCTCACACAACCGGTGTGAAAAGGATTGGCAGCTTTCAGTGGGGCCCAGAGCAGGAAAGCCCCCCGCAATAGCTACATGGTATAGTTGAAGAATCCCTGCTTTTTCGGTATATGATGCAAAAGAACCTGTGATGTTGAGATGTGGGGGTTGGAAACACTGCTCTCCACCGTGCCATTTGTGCTGAGTTTCATGCATTTTGAAGATGGATTTCTGTCATGTTGCGTGGTGCTAGTAGAAACAGAGCACATGAACTCAGGGTCAGCTGACGTGCAAGTGTCAGTGCATCAGGAACTGAAAATACAGGTTGAGTGTCATCAAGTCTACCACTGAGTAGGCCCAGACTCAGTCCACTGTGAGAGAAGTAGAGCGCCCACCGCTGAGCTGGAACGGAACTGTAGGACATAAGCAAGCTGTGTAACAGTTGTCCAGACTTCCGTAGGGGCCACTGCTGTCACTTCAGTGCCCTGCCCTCAGCTCCTTCTTCCACCGTGAGGTGGAATCCTGTATTAATAGGTGATGATGGAGGAAAAAGTCCAAACTTTTGGTTCACAAATGGATTGGCTTGGTATATGGTTGTATATGCCAAAAATGGATGGCAGCTGCATAATAGCTTCACTTAACAGCGGCCTTGGAAGACAATCACAAGGGAAGCTTCCCAATGAAATGAGCTTTGGATGATGGTCCAGGTGACTCGCTTTGTGTGGAAGGACAAGTATCTTCACACACACACACACACACACACACACACACACACACACACCATGCATACACACTTGTGACACTTGTGAGCAATGGCAAATGATCCATCCTGGTGATCTGGGACCTAGAAAGAAAACATTTGGAAGATCAGAGTCAAGAATATACAGGGTAGAGATGATAGAGGCATGTGAATGCACATATTGGGGTATCCAAGAAGTCTGAAGATTTTTCCATCTTGTATCAAGGCCCATTAGAGAGCAGCTGCCATGAAAGAGACACCAAAACAGCAACTAGACAAATGACTTAGCCAGTTGTGTCAACCCATCTCTGTCACCAGCCACCCAGTGGCAATGGACACTTCAACAGAAAAGCCACAGTGGCAGAGAGGGAGGCTAACAGCAAGGGTCCAACAGCACAGATCCCAGTACTGGAGCCCATGCAGCTGCTGTTAGGTGTCCTGGTGACCGGTAACAGAGACCAGCGGTGCACCTCCCCACCCATGTGGCAATACTCCTTAAGAAAAACAACAACTGCTTGGTAGAAAATAGACCACATTGGAAACTCTCAACTTAGATGGGTGTTTCCACTGACCCTAGCTGGACCACCCAAAGTTCTTTCCCACAACAATCCCCTACCTAGGAATTTGCTGTGCTGGTGACATGAGCAGCATCAAGTATAAAAGATTGAAGTTTGTTACTACTTTTATCAGTGGGGACTCCCAGAGGAGAAGAGGCTTCATGAGCCAGAGGTTAGTGGTGGCAGAATAATTGGAGAAGCAGCAGAATTGTAGAAATACAAGTATCTACATGGTAAATATGGAGGAGCTACATTTTCTCTAAGTCCTTACCTAGCTGATTGAATATGAATCCTGTTGGGTCCTCAGGCTGCCACAAGAAAGGAACTTGTTTTTCTAAATTTACCACAACATGGAAGATTACTCAGTCATAAAAAGAAAGAAATCCTGCCATTTGTGACAGCATGGATGGACCTAGTGGGTATTAGGCTCAGTGAAATAAGCCAGGAGGAGAAAGACAAATACCATACGATTTCATTTATATGTGGAATCTAAAAACAAAATAAAACAAAATGAACAAAACAGCAGTAGACTCATAGACACAGAAGTGACTGGTGGTCACCATGTGGGAGGGATTAGAGCGTGTGTGTGTGGTACATGAAGGTGATAAAGAGACAAAAAATCTCAATCGTAATATGTTGGTCAGGGGGACGAAAGTACAGCATGGAGAATATAGTCAATGGTTCTATAACTTCTTTCTATGTTGACAGTAACTGTACTAGTTGGGGTGAGGATTTAATAATGAGGGTAATTGTTGAATGACTGTGTTGTATACTTGAAACCAATATTGTATATCAACTACACTTCAATAAAAAAAGAACAACATGGTTCTTATCCTCAAGATATGAACGATATTAGAATAAATTTATAATAAAATATAAAAATAAATGTACTGTAACATGCCATCAGGGCCACTTACTAACTTAACACATGGGGTAGTGGGGTGTCAGTTAAGGAGGGAGGGGCTTGGGGAGGCAGGTGGGAGGACCTTGCTGAGGCATCCCTGAGTCAGAGGGGACTTTTTTGGCCAGTAGATAGCACACACTTGCGGTGTCTTCTCGTTTACAAAGGGCTGTGGTTTATTCTCACAGGAATAAACAGCATTCCGAGTGTGAGGTCATGTTTTCTGCCAGCAGGGTGGCACTGCAGTCTGAGGACTCATGAATGTCTGAGCCCCAGGCATGAGGTCTCACATGATATCACGTCAGGTTAGGGCTTTACATTTTACAGCACAGGGTCAGCTGGGTGTATCCCCACCACACCACTCAGAAACTACTATCTTGAGAAACTGCCAAACAGCCTCCTAAAGGCGTATGCCAAGTGCCAGCTTAGGGAATGCCCTGCAATGACCAGATGCCATCCCCAGGTTGCACCATATGGATCACAGACCGACGGATGGCACTATGTTCCCAAGAGGAGAAAACAAGTCTGGGAACAATGGGTGGAGACAAGCCTGACCCCCTTACCCTCACTTCCAGTGACCCACTGGGGGTTTGTGTACCCCTTTCTCACTGGGCTCTGTAGGTTTAGAGGTGCTGGTCTCCAACGAGGGCACGTTTTCCCCAGAGACACAGCAAGGCTCCCATTGGATTACGAGCTACAGTTGCCCCTGGACATGTTGGGGTCCTTGTGTCCATGGACCAGCAGCAAGAGAGGAGTTACATTCTGGCAGGTGCAACGGGCCCTGGTCAGCAGGAGGAGGATCTGCCATTACATGACGTGGGCAGGGGAAATGCTGTCAGATCCAAGAGTTGCAGAGGTGCTGCTCTTCAGACATATGTGAAGTGGATCTGAAAGGTGCAAGGGTGTGGACTGTGGGAGAAACATAGAGGAGCTGCCCAAATCCCCCTTTGAAGGCGTGCTTGCTGTGTGGCATTAAATGTGATTAAAGGAGACAATTTAGGTGATGCAAACACCCTTTATTTAACACTTGATGAAGCAGGCAATCTGTGCTTCCAAGGGTCATGAGAACTGCAGAATGGGGAATAGGCAGGTATCTTTCACCGGATAAAGAGTAAGGAACCGGAAGTAAGTGCAGAGCCCGGTGCTGGCTTGGCGTTTGGGGGTGGCCGCCTGGATGCACAGCACCTCTGGCCGAGCAGCATTTACGGGGACACCAAAGTGATCTATGTGCTGGTTTGTTGATGTGGCTCCCTGGGCAGCAGCAGCTCCGTTTTGGACCTAGAAATTTATTTCCACAGTAGGTTGGGAAGTGCAGACCACAGATAGTGCCAGTGGCCAGTGCCTGCAAGGTCAACCATCTCACTCAAGGTCACATTATTCCTGGGGCAGCCCATAGCCAATGACAGAGCTTGGGGTCTTTGCAGTGGGAAGCCCTGACTCACACTCTACCTCTCTACTCACTTGAGAGTCTCTTCTAGAGTCCTGACAGGCCCCCCAGCAGGAAGGAGCTGGGACAGTGACCCCAAGACAGGATCACATGCGAACAGAGGCAGCAGTGGGTGTGGGGAAAGAAGAAGCAAAATGGACAATTGAACCAGAGACACTGCGGCGCGGGTTCCATCGTGTAATGGAGAGCACTCTGGACTCTGAACCAGAGACACTGCCATTCACAAAATTGATTACATGACACTAACAAGAAAGTGTACTCAGTGACCCTGGCTGGAGAGGAGTTAGTCTTGTGAGTCCAGCAGGGTTTTCTTCTGAGGACATTGTTAATGATCATCAGTGGAGCAGGGAGCCCAGGCTGCTCACAGGGTCAGGGCACTTGGATCCTTCCTCAACTCACAGACCTTCCCATTCTAAGGCAGTTTCCTTCCACCTGCTAGAATGGCTCTTAAGTTGCCCAAACCTGCTTTTTGTGCAAATAAACCAATTTTTTACTGTATGTGCTTTTTCTTAATCATCTAAAGAATTTTAAGAGAAGTGGTTGTGATTGTTTCCAAAAACATTGGCAGAATTTAGAAAAACACTTTCAATACATTATTCTTTTAATAGTTTCAAATGAAACCATTTTCAAGTTCTTGCTTCTTTTTTCTTTTGAATAACTTTTTGAGGTGGAACTAATGAATAATGGTAACAGCAATTATGACAATCTGATATAAAATCATAATTATAATGTTTATTAATTATAATATATTAATATAGTTATACTAATTAATACAGTGACACAGTAATGATAATTAACAAACACTTGCTAAACCTATTTTGAAAATAGTTGCCAAAGTGTCTGGTTCTTTACTAATACAGTGAATGACTAATATAGGCAATTAACCAGGTAATTGATCTAAAATGTCCAGATTAATTGAGGCAAAGAGAGTAGTTCTTAGCACTAATTATGTATGTAATTGTCTTCAATCTCTGCTCCCTAATGCACTGATTCTTGGGTGATACATTACATTTCTTTAAGTCCCACATTTCTCAGCCACTAAACAATATCCGTACTTCTAAATGTTAATACTAAATACTAAATGCTTCTAAACAATACTTTCCAAATCAAGCACAGGCAGGTACAGCCCTGACTTCAGAACTGACAGAGCGGGGTTAGAACAGAGCCAGCCTCTGAGGGTGCGAGAGAAGGAGGCCCTCGATGGTGCTGTTCTCCATGGGGCACCACCCCCTGGAACATGTACCTCCTTTTCTCCTCAATGTCAGCTTAGTGATCTCCAGGCTCAGGAAATTGAGGATGCATGCTGAACACCCAAGGCAGAGAAGCGGAGGCCAGGGGATCACAGGCTTTACTGTTTCCTGGGCTCTGCAGCTGCCCACAGGGACCCAGGTGAAGAGCTGAAGCCAGTCCCACAGATGATGTAAGAGGAGGAGGTGAAGGTGGAGACGGGGAAGGAAAGGGGGAAGAAGAAAAGCAATGTTAGTTTCAAAGGTTCTTTTCCAAATGGTTGCGAGGGTCCCTGGGAGTCTCATGCCCTGCTGGGGGGTTTCTGGAGGAGGTGGGTGAGGCCCTGCTTAGATGCAGATCTGTATTTATTAGTGACTTTGAGGGAGGTGGAGAGAGGCAGGCAGGATGATCTTATAGGAGGTGGATTCATATCCATTTGGGCAGCTTCACCTAGAGCAGGCAGCTGGTGCCCTGCCTTTTGGAACTCCTGGTTCTGCATTATAATCAGAACTTGAATGATGGCATAGAAGGCACTTTGTCAGTGCAGCCTGACTATGTCCCAGGCTGGCTGCTGGTGCCCCAGCTCTGACTGGTCTGTCCACGAGGGCACAGGCCAGCTCAAGTTCAAAGCACCCAACCCTGCTTGACCATTTCTTGTTTTAATTTCTGGGTCTTTTGTCTCTGGATCAAAAACCTTGAGCTGAGAACCCTGATTTCACCCCACATCCCTGGTCCCTAGACACACTGTTCTTCCTTACCCATCTCGCACCTGTTGGTCTTCAGTTCTTTGTGATTTTGGTATAGTTCATTCTCTGGCCTTGGCATTTGCTGCTCTCTGCAGAGGACTCCATACTCTTCTCCCCAGGCCTCCTTAACAGATCCCCAAATTCATCCTTTTGGTCAGTGCCTCATCTTGTCTGCTTAGGAAGGACAGTGAGGGACAAACAAGGCCAGAGAGCAGAAGAGGTATGGATAACATGCACATGTGCTCACACATGGACATGTGAACATGAGTCCGTATCAATGGACTTAACATTACGACATTCTTTATTTGCATAGAAAAAGTCAGTTACACAATGCAGAAAGTGGGAAAACTTTATATACAAAAGACCTTCTGAAAAGACCTGGAGTTTCAACTGAGCACAGGTCAAGGGTCAGTTCGTGCTTATGTGCTGCTTACCATATGCCAGGCACCATTCCAAGCACTTTATGTACGTTGATTCATATAATCTCACACCAAACATATGAGACAGGCAACTTTATTATAACCTTTTCACAGCTGTGGAAACTGAGGGCCAATTCATTAAAATAAAACTGCCCATGATCACTATTGATCTGGTAAGTTACAGCAAGGATTAGAGGGCAGGGCAAACTGGCCCTAGAGTTTTCTGGTTGAGATATTTTGCAAAAATATATATGATTCTCAGCTCAACTTAAATTTTAGATCAACAGTGAATGCTTTTTTAGTACATATGTGTGTCCCATGAAATTTTTGAGATACAATCATACTAAAAAGAAAAGGTTCTTCCGAAATTCAAATTTAACTGGGAGACCTACGTTTTACCAGCAACTCTCCTAGTTGGGTATGTCAGAGATTATAATGGAGAAACAACTCTGTTGTATTGTAAGCTGTGTTGTGACACTCAAAACTGCATAAATCCTGCCTGGCTAATCACCTCCAAGGTCAAAATAATACTACTAATGACTGAGATGGCCAATTTGCACTTAAAGCAGAACTGACTAAGGAGTATGTCCAAACATGCATTTTAAGTTCAAGGCTTAAGTGGGGTCCCGAAATTAACTATTCCCTCTAGTCTACATCTAGGGATTCTGACTCTCCTGACCAGTAATATGCAAGGCAGATAGGGAAAATCTGCACAACATATCATGGTTCAAACTTCCACCCACTCCCAGTAAAGGTAAGCAGGAAAAGCAAGAGAGGGAGATGACTTTTCCTCTCCCTGTGGAGCAGCAAAGAAAAGGGAAGCGAAGATGATTATGGGACCAAATGAATGAATGAGCAGACCGCAAGTTCTGGTGAGAATTTTTCACACCAAAAATAAATTTGGTGGTTGGGAACCGCCTTGGCTGGCCCCTGCCCAGCTAGAAGTAAACACTCAGGAAAGAAGCACTGCCTTCTCCTTCAGAGGCTGAGAGCAGCCTTTTAGGCAAGGACTGAATGCATGGGGATAAGGGGACTACCTCCCCAGCTGGGATGACTGGAGGAACAGTATCAAAATAAGAAAGAAGGCACCCAGCTGTCCCTGTCCCCAGTCTCAGAGAGGAAGACTATGGAAAGGAAAAAGCCCCCCTCATGATACTCTACAACACCTGCCCTTGGAGGACATGCTTTCCTGAACAAACTGGGGTTTGTAAATCCCAAGATTTCCTGGAAAGAAAATGCTGCCATTTAAGATTAATAATTTGTTTTGCCAGGTCCTTTAAGTGACTTGAGTTAAGTAATCACAGTGATCAAAGGATACACCAGGGTAAAGTAAAGCTAAACTATCAAGTAATAGTGAGATTCCTACTAGAAATAAGTTCAGAATAACAGATCCTAACAGTGTGTATTTATTCCTTGAAGACCTTTAATGGAAGATAAAATAATAAGTAGATGCAAAGTTACCCTTAATCATTTCCCTAGACATTATGTATCTTGCATTGGAAACAAAACAGAAATTTTTACTGGGCATCACTAAAAATGTGTAGGTAGGCTTCTCATTGCCTAGTGTTCTTTCATAATTGTTTAGAAATTTATGCATGCCATGCTGTAGAAAATCATAAATGAGAGTTTAGCAATTTGGTTGAAAATACATTTTTTCCTTCATAGTTCTCTACTTCTGTTCTCTCCAGAAATAGCAGATACTGTTGGACACAGAAATCTGTAGTTAAAATATTGTAGTATATGTTCTCTGAGTATAATTTAATTTGATTAGGTATCAATAACCATAAGATATCTGGAAAATCCCCAAATATGTGAAAATTATATACTCTGCCTCGATATAAACTGTGGATCAAATAATTAGTCACGATCACAAAGGAAATTAGAAAATATTTTGAATCAAATATACAGCATATCAAAATCTGTGGGATGTTTCTAAACATTTATAGAAGATTTATGACTTTAAAAGCTTATATTAGAAAAAAATTAATAAAATAAAATAAATAAAAGCTTATATTAGAAAAGGAGAAAGGATTAGCATTAACTATATTTTTACCGTAAGACGATTTTAAAAAGTAAAAGCAAATTAAATCCGAAGTAGCAAAAAAATAACAATCAGAAATCAATAAAATACAGGACAAAAAAAGAGAAAATTTACAGTCAGAAGTTAGTTCTTTGAAAATGAAAAAGTCAATACTCAAACTCATATGGAATTACAAACACCACTGATTAGAAAAAATAGTGAATAAGCTAAACAAATTTGGAAGACTCATACATCTCAATTTCAAAACTTATTACAAAGCTGCAGTTATCAAAATTGTGGGGTAACGACAAATGAATGGATTTAAAGACCAACAGAATATAATTGAGAACTCAGAAATCTAAACATCTATGGTTAATTGGTTTTTGACAAAGACACCAAGACCACTCGATGAGGACAGAACAGTCTCCTCAACAAATGGGGCTGGGGCAGCGGGATAACTACACACACAAAGAAGGATTTGGACGACCACTACCTCAGTGCATGTAAATGATTAACTCAAAACAGATCAATGTCAAACATGCTAAGAGCTAAATCTCTAAAACTATTAGATGAAAACACAGGGGTAATCTTCACGACCTCAGATTTGGCAATGGATTCATAGATTTGACACCAAAAGCATGAATATAAAGCACTGATGCATGGTTCAACACTGGTGGACCTTGTCTTACAGTGAAAGTCTGTGTCCTTCCAAAATTCACCATGGAAGCTGAAACCCTCAATGAGCCTTTATTTGGAGAAGGGGCCACTAAGGAAGGTCATTTCACCTTATGATGGGTGGAACCTTGTTCTGATAGGATTAGCATCCTTAGAAGAAGAGGCACTAGTGAGCTCGCCTCTGTCCCTCTCTGTCTCCATTAGCACACACCAGAGATAGGTGATACAAGGACATAGTGAGAAGGTGTCTTTCTGTGAGCCAGAAAGAGACTCTTCACCAGAAACTGACCATACTAGCACTTTGATCTTGGACTTCCAGCTTCCAGAGCTGTGAGAAAGTAAATTTCTGTTATTTTAGCCATTTAGTTTGTGATATTTTGTTATGACAGCCTGAGCAGAGTAATACAAACCTTAAAAAAGCATACTGAGTGACAGAAGCCAGACACAAAAGGTCACATATTTTAGGTCCTCTTTTATATGAAATATCCAGAATAGGGAAATCCTTAGAAAGAAAAAAAATTGATGAGTTGTTTCCAGGGATGTGGGGAGGGAGGAATGAGGTGTGATTATTTAGTGGGTATGGGATGTTCTTCGGGGACTTGACAAAGTTGTGAAACTAGAGAGAGCTGTGGCTGCATGAACTGTGAATGCACTAATCGCCACTGAATTCTGTACTTCACAATGGTTAGTATATGCTATGTGAATTTCACCTCATTAAAACAGTTAATTCTTTGAAAAGAATAATACATTTGCTAAACCCTTGGTAAGACTGAATGATAAAATACAGATTGTCAAAATAAAAGTAGGGATAGAAAATGAAAAGGGCCCATAAGAACAAAATTTTTACAATAACTTTGCTAACTTACATTAAAAGGACAAACTTATCAAAAAAATTAATTTTCAAGAAAGAAAAATATAAATACTGTTATCTTGTAAGAAATCAAATTTTTAATAAAAAATCTCATAAATAAATTTCAGGCTCAGATTATTTCATTTGTAAACTCTATCAAAGATTTAAGGAAGAAATAATACCAATCTCATGGAAACTCTGTCCATAAAGTAGAGGAGAGAAAGCATTCTAACTCATTTTATGAGGCCAGCATAACTCTAATACCAAAAGTCGACAAATTTTTTTATAAGAAAACAAAAATATAAATACCTCTCATGAACATAAAAGCAAAACTCCTCAAAAATCGGTGAACAGATTCCAGGAACACATAAAGAAGCTGCTGTATCATGGAGTGGGGCCCCCAGACGTGCCATCGCTCTCAGCCAAGCTGCCGTCTTTCTCCTCTTTCTTTAGTGATTTGAGCACTAGTATCCCTGATGCTAATTTTGCTGCCTTACTTTCCGTTTTCCATAAAGTGGCTGAAATAACCCTTTAAAAACAGGCATGAGGCGAGTCCCACTTCTGCTGACACCCTTCAATGCATTCTGTTGCACTTAGACCACCATCCAGAGCCTGGACATGACCCACGGGCCCTCCACGCTTTGGCCTCCCATCCTCTCTCTCCTCATTCCCACCTCTGCCTCCTTCCTCCCCAGACTGTCCCTCAAACACGGAGCACAAGCCTCAAGGGCTTCGCAGATGTTGTTCTCCCTCAGAACCCTCATCCAGCCCCTGCTCGTTACAGATTTAGTTTATGTTTATCTTCTGGGTTTCAGCTCAACTATTTCCTCCTCTGTAAATCCCTTGCTCAGTAAGCATCTGTCTTCATTTTTTGTTTATTTTCCTTTAAGGTACATGACCCAAGGTAAAAAAAATATATTTTTTATATATTTGTTCACTCGTTCATAGACATTTCGCAACAGCATATAAACTCAGTAAGTGTAGCAAGTGAGTTATTTTGGGTAACTTCCATCCCTGCCATCCAGCCTAAAATAACACCAGGCAAGTAAAAGTCACACAATAAACTTTTGAGTAAGTGAATTTCAGTGATTCACCTGATCCTGAGATCCCATGGGTAAGGTGGAAGTCGACTCCTGCTTTGAAGCCCCAGTTTACTTTGAGCAGGTAGAGGAGACAGGAAAGGAAATAACCAGCCGAAGGAACAGCACCAGCAGAGACCCGGCATGAAAGTTGTCAGGGCGGATTGGGGTGGGACTCTAGAGGCCTCCCACCAGGGCGGGTGGTTTGTGTCAGGAACATTTGGAGAAAAGGCAGCAGGAATGTTTCAAGTAAAAGGTGGAAGTGTCTTGTCAGCACTACTATGACAAGAGAATCTCCATGCCCCACTACAACGACCTCAAGCCTATCCATGCCCACAGCTGGGCAGGTGATTGCTGTTGGCCAATCACACTCATCTTCCCTCTGGTCCCAGAGATATGGGGATGTTACTGAAGCAGAGATTGGCAGAATCCTCCCTGAGATCTGATGCATGGTCACTGGAAGGCAATGCAGTCCCTCCTTATGAGAGATTGACAATCAGCAATAAGAAAGACATAAGTATGTGTGCACACCTCTGTATTTACATTTATGCATGCAGTCTTGTAATTGCCTTACACAGATGAGTGTGTGTCTGTGTGGTGTGTATATGTATAAATTATATAGCTTGACTTAACATCATGTGTCCCTTTCATGTCAGTACATACAAACCCATGACTTAAAAGCCATATAGAGTTGTGGTCAGGGGGCTTCACAACCCACGTCCACCACTTGCTAAGTTTGTGGCACTGAAAGCTATTCAACCTATCTTATCCTCATTTTCTCCAACTCTAAAAGGAGACACAAGAGAAGCACCTACTTCACAAAATTATGTGAACTTTAAATTATATGATAAAAATGCTTAGCACATAATAAATACCCCAATAATTTTTTATGTTTTATTGTTAAAGGTTTTCCCTTAGGGGTATGAAGTAATAGCTTACAAAGATTGCCTTTGCAACAATGTTTAGTGGATTGGGGATGACATCACATAGAGGCCGTTCCTTTTCTGCAAGGGATAAGGGGTGAGGACCTGAGCCCAGGGGGTTGCCTGAATTGGGCGACTAAGCTGAAAACTGTATCTCACTTCTGGATTCAGTCTGTGTCCTCACAGCCCCAGCCCTTCGTAAGGGTGTTGCACTGTCTAGCCACTGGGTATCTCACTATCCAGGGTGACCGTGCTGGGCTGGAGAATAGCTGTCATCACAGCAGGACTATCCAGAAACCAGTGGGTGGCAGGAAGGGATGGAGACAGACATGATGAAATTGCACTCAGATTCCGTGGCCATTTCCTCACCTGGTAAGGAGGAACAGAAAGAGCTGGAAGGGGGCAAGTGCTCAGACCAAGGGAGAAAGGAGATGGGCAAGCAGCCTGCTGCACATCTTGGATATGGAAACCTTTTGATGGAAAAAGAAGACTTTAAGAATTCTCAGAGATCTACACACAGGCTGAGTTACAGTGGAAGGTATTAGTTTTCCAGACAAGGATATGAGAGGAATAAAGGGCTAGAAGAAGGGTGGACTTAAGAACTTGTGGGGACCCTGAATGACTCAGTCCCAGTGAGGATTCCCCATTCTGAGACCTACCAAGATTAGGGAGAAACTGCCTCTATGATCGCTCAGGGAGGTGTCCCTTGCCTCCAGGGGACCCATTAACTCCCAGCTGCAAGCAGAGGCTGAGCTCCTGGGCAAAGCAGGCATGGATGTGCAGACAGGGGCTGCAGCCAGACACTGGTCCTTATTTATTGCCTCTGAATTGGCCAGAGCAGGATCATTTATCAAGCCTGGGCCCAACAGTCTGTTTGATAATCACAGGGATCAACCCAAGTGCAATCAGCATATCCATCTGGGGTGGCTCTTGGGGTAAGAGGTGAGTGATTTAATAATAAGTGTTTCTTCCAGGGGCTCATTATGGAGGGACACAGAAGACCCTGCCCCTCCCTCTGAGTCTAAAGCCAAAGCCTCAGGCCTGAGAAGGGTGCCCTCTCCCTCATGTGAAATGGCCACCAGGAAGATACTGGAGGAACCATCTCTAGTGGGGTTCCCAAGACACTGCACTGCAAAATTCCCTTTGCATACTCAGTTTGGTATTGCAACAGCAATATTGTGTTTGGAACCAGAGGCCTAAATTCAAACCCAAGTTACTTCATTTTTAGGATCAGACTGCCTGGGTTCAATTCTGGCTCTGCCCCATTTTATTAGCTGTGTGTTTTGAACTGTCAAAAACCAAACTCTGTGTACTGAATAAAGCAAAGCACGAAGATACATTTATTGCAAAACTTTTAACCTGCAAGCCGGAAAACTCAAGGCTACAGAAGCAAAGAGTTCCAAGTTGCTCAGACGAGCGGATGTGTATGGGGTGAATGTGGAAGTCATTTGACTTTTTCAGCTGATTGGTTACCTTGTGGTCTTCTTTCTTATTAGGATCAGAGTAGCTGAATCAAGGGAACAAAGAAGTCCTGAGATGACATGAACGGACTTGGCATTTGGGGATTGGTTGGTATCTTCTGCTGATTTCTGAAAAAAGCTGTTAATTCCTGAGAGATTAGGTTAAGTTTCCATTATGTGCCTGTGCTGACTGTTTCTGCTGTGTCCCTGACATAAGTGACTCCATTTTTGTTTGGTCCTACATTCCACCCATTTTGACCAAACCCCTATCGATGGGAGCTGATCACCCCATATATTGCCAGGTATTTCTTCTGCATGATTTTGCCATTTTAAGGCTCACCAATTTTGTTTATTTTTCTTTGCTATGCCATGATTGGACACTTTTCAGGTAAGAGCGGCTTTTGGGAGTAGTAGCAACCAAAAGGCTACATTTGAGCACTTCCTTAGACTGGGTCAAAGTTAAGGGTCAGGGCAGGGGGCTTTGTCAAGGTCGTGGATGTTAGATGTCATTTTGAAGCATTGAATAAGCACCAGTTTATCAGGCTTGTTTTCACAAAGGTTGGATAGACAGTATCCAAGTATGTTAAAAATCACAACACAGAGCTGACTCTGGTAAGAATTCTGAACCTTCACCAGCTTCTGTCAGTTTCCTAGGATCCTATCTTCAATCTCCTGAGGTAGTGGGATCCAAAGTAAAGTTAATAGACATCTTCCCAAAGAAGACATACATATGGCCAATAGACACATGAAAAGATGGTGCACGTCATTTATCACCCAGGAAATGCAGATGAAAACCATGTGATGTGATAGCACCTTGTACTTGTCAGAATGGCTAGTACTAAAAAGACAAGAAATAACAAGTGTTGGCTGGAATGTGAGGGAAAGGGAACCCTTGTGCATTGTTGGTGGGAAGGTAAATTGGTGCAGCCACTGTGGAAAGCAGTATGGAGGTTCCTCAGAAGACTACAGATAGAAATACCATATGATCCATTAATTCCACTTCTGGGCATTTGCTAGAAGAAAATAAAATCACTAATTCAGTAAGTGATTCATTCATTGCAGCATTATTTACAATAGCCAAGATATGGAAGCAAACAAAGTACCAATAGATAAATGATGGATAAAGAAGATGTGGTACATATATACAATGGAATATTACTTGGCTATAAAAAAGGAAGAGCTTTTTCCATTTACAACAACATGGATGGACCTAGAGGGTATTAAGCTAAGTGAAATAAGTCAGAGAAAGATAACTGCCATATGATTTCACTTATATGTGGAATAAAAAAACAGCAATAGACTAATAAATACAGAGAACAAAGTGGTGGTATGCCAAAGGGAAGGGGATAGGGAGATTAGTCAAATAGGTGAAGGTGATAAAGAGGGACAAATTTCCAATTATAAAATAAATAAGTCAAGGGGATAAAAAATACAGCATAAACAATATAGTCAGTAATATTATAGTAACTTTGTATGGTGACAGATGGCAACTACACTTACTGTGGTGCACATTTTGTAATGTATATAAATGTTAATCACTACATTATACACCTGAAACTAATATATACTAATATAGTATTGTATATCAACTATAATTCAATTTAAAAAATAAAGTAGAGAGTGTAGCACAGATATCACCAATTTTGCAAAGATTTCCATTAATTTTCATTTTAGTCCCCCTGGGCTGTTTATGGAAATAACTAGGAGCAGTTTTCTAGAGAATCCCTCAGACTCCTGTCGACCTTGGAAGGGCCCTATGGGGCCTTTCCTTCAAAGGTAGTAAAGGATGTCTGTAAGACCTCTGATTTGGCAGACTTTTGTCTGTGGTTTTACAGTCTCTTCAGAGGATTAGTAGGCTGTGAGCGCTCAGGTAAAAGACCGTAAAGGGGAGTAGTAAGGGTTACATCACTCTTACAATTTTAAAATACCTCTTGTGTCTTTAATTTTCATTAGCCTTTTTCATTAGACTTCACTGAATATTCCAATGAAGGTATTTTGGAATTTTGAAGCCTTTGGAAGCTTCTGCATGCCAATTAAAGTGGATACCCTCTTCTGTTTGCTTAATTTGGGAACACTTGCTTTCAAATGCACTTCTTAAATAACAATCTTGTCTAATTGGAACACTCCTCATAATGAGCAATAATCTTAACTGTAGGTTGTCTTTGTAAGATTTTCCCATTTTTGGAGAAATCTACAGCTTCCAAGACCATAGTTATTAGCTCTAAAACGAGCAGCTGTGCAGAAAGGTGGTGTGCTCAGTCTTTGAAACTTGAGGATCCCACTTCTTTAAGCCTTGGGTCTCTCAGATCCAAATGAACACTTGAGAGTGATATGCCACTGGGTTGGGGATTGTGTGGTGTTTACAGTGTACTTCACTACACAGGAATTTCCTTGAGGTTTGTGGGTGACCCTGTGTCAGTCTAAACTGTGACCGCCCGATCCTAACATGCAAGTCTTAAGAGTTAGACGGCGAGCACTCCCACAGCTTTTAAGTGTTCAACCTGTGCCTACCAATTTTGCAGCTTTGTCTTCCAAGATTCCCATTAATAATGGATCTATTATTCCTTCATTTCACGTATGCATTAAAGGAAACCAACACTAACAGAGGAAATGGATCTTTGGACACCAGCAGTAACCAAAGAGAGAGTATTGAAGATTCTCCAAGAGAAGCCTTTAGGTCTGCACCACCAGCAGTTTCCAAGGTAGTTTTTAAGTTTTGGATCCTTTTGATTCCAATTTACTGCATGGAAAAGTTAATTTACCAAGATCAACAGATCCCCAAAATAGCCATTTTTTGTTTTCTAAAAATGTCTTTTGTTAGACTGTGCCATCTAGGCAAAAAAAGATATGAACAAGAGTTTCAGAAGCAACTGCAACCTCTTTAAATTGGACATACCCATGATAATAGAATGTACTAGGCAAAAACAAACTTGCCATAAACTATGAGGGCTATCAGCGTGAGGAACTGGCAACCAGAAGCTGAGGGTGCTTGCCTCTGGCAACTCCTGACCTGCTTTGGAGATGGAGAGCCTAGAGGGCTGGCTGGGTGCCAGAGCTATATTGATATCCAGCAGGAAGTCACCATGCAGGATTTTTGGGATCCCACCTCTGACCCAAAAAAAGGTAAAAACCAAACCTTGAATCCTGAATAAACAAAGCAGAACTGTAAGTTTGTTGTAAGGCTTTCAATCACAGCTGGGAAACTCGAGGCTGTGGGAACAAAGAGCCCCAAGTGACTCACAGACTAAGGAATTTTTATAGAATAAATGTAAAATTACTTGCTTTTCAGCTTATTGACTGTCTAGTGATTTTCTTTCTTATTTGGATCAGGGTAGCTGAGTCAGGGGAATAAAGAAGTCCAGAGATGGCTTGAAAAGACTTGGTTGGCATTGGGAACTGGCTGGTGATCTCTGTTCATTTCTGAAAAGAGCTGTAAATTTCTGAAAATTTAGGTCAAGTTTCTATTTTGTTCCTAATATAAGTGACTCTATTTTAGTTGGTTCTACAGAATCAATTACTCTTTCTTTTGCTTCAGTTTCTTAATCTCTAAAATTAAAGCAATTATAACACCTACCTCATAGGGTTATAAAAGTGGAGATCTATCTGTGAATATATATAAAGGAAATATACAAAAAGTACAGCATAGACAATATAGTCAATAATATTATAATGGTGGTAGATGGTAACTACACTTATTATGGTGAGCATTTTGTAATATATATAATTGTTCAATCACTATATTGTACACCTAGTGTATACTTTCATATATATATGAAGATAATCATACATAGATATACATATGTATATGTAAAGTGCTTACACAGTGCCCTGCACAAAAAATACTCAATAAATTATAAATATTATTATTCCTATGCCATAGACACTTGAGATAATAAGAATAAAAACTAAGCTGACATTTCTTCACCTTTCCTCTCCTTTAAGAGCCTGTTATTTCATACCTTTGTGAAAGATAGGAAACAAGTGTTGTATTACCACTATTATTTTATTTCTGGTGAAAACATAATACATCAAATTTAGTGTCCTGGCACCCAAAATGCAAGATAAATGTTCTTCTGCCAAGGTAGCAATGTCCTGGTGACCTTGAGAATTAGATTCTGGGTTTCTCAAAACCTTCCACTTCAGAGAATGCTTCCTCTGATTGATCCCATATTGGGGCTTAAGTCACTATTTGGTCACAGGGGACACAAGATCTCCAGAATATCAGATCTGCTATTCTCAGAGGAATTTCAAGCTGAGAATATCTTATCCTTTGATAATTTGAAGTTTGCTTTCAATCAATAAAAAGTCATAAAGTTCAGATCAACTCAACAAATTAGTTGGTAATACATGATTTAAAAACTAATGTTCAAGAAATAGTTTCCTTTTAACCTTGCAAGAATTTTAAAGCAATCTAACATCAATGGGAAAGTTGTATTTTTAAAATGAGACAGGCTGAATACATCTACATTTTATTAATTGAGAATGTTCCCTGAAGTTATCATGAAACTTATTCATTAAGTGCAATGAACACAAAGCACAAATGAAGCTGTGTAGGAAAGGCAGAGCCTGGAGAGCAGCGGGGGAGGGAGGGAACTACTGCATCTGACTTTAGAGAGATATTTGCCTCCCTCCACTCCACACACACATGTACACACATGCACATAGACATGCACATGCATGGACAGACACACACACACGCAAACTGCTGACCCCTTGAGGTTCTCTCTACTCACCATTTAGATGTTCCTATACTCTGCCCACTCCTTGCTGTCATTACTGACAGCTGATCTCTCCTCCCCAGCCACAAAAGATGCTCACACCTCTTCGCATTCTCTGACACTGCCATGCCCCTTAGAGACTTCCCTACCTGCTTGCTTTTCCTGCCCAAGCCTCTCAGGGGCTTCCTTCCTATCCCTAGTGACCTTCTTCCTCTCTACGGCAAACACCACCACACCACCTTGCAGTCTTACCCTGGAACTTATCATCTTCAAGAGCCATATGAAAATTAATTCAAATAGCCCACTTTATCTTCAGCCTCTTACCCTATCAGCAAACCTGCTCAACTACCCTGACCAGTCCACTCTTCAACCTCACAAGATCTATTGATCCCACTACTAAAATCCATCCACGACCTCTTGTATGCATCTCATATCTCCTCTTAAATCTGTGGGACATTATCATAATGACATCTTTAAATATAAGTTCTTTCACTTCTCTGAAGATATTTTCCTGAACTCCGACCCGGGAAAACCCAGTCATCCGCACTGTTCCGATCTGACACAGTTGTGACAGAGCCTTGCCGAAGAGGAGCGACACTGTAGGGTTGACCCATGTCATTTTAATTCCTGTCTCAGCGTGGGCAGGAAAACTACCATGTTTCTCAAGATAAACCCACTCAATCACTCACCTTGCCCACCTTTTATATATTTTGCATGTTGCTCAGATTCTGAGAAGGCCCATTCTCCCAGAGTTATATTATTGCCTCTCTTTCTACCCTATTTATAAAATTCCCACTACCCCACAAAAAAAAAACCATGTTTTTTTTTTTGCACTTCATTTGTTATCTTCTTCCTTCTAATAAGACAGAGGAAAGAACTTTGTTTCTTTATAAAAAAAAAGCTAATATTTATGAAGATTTTTCTATGCATCAGCCATTACACACCTTCTATCTAATATAATCATCACAACAAACCTGTGAGAAAGGGATTGTTATTATCCCCCTTTTTTTTAGAGGAGGCAAATGAGGCACAAGAGGTTAAATTTCCTCAAGGTTATACAAATATTAAATAGCAGAGATAGGGTTGGCAGCTAGAAAATCTGGCACCCGAGCCCATACTGTTGTCATCAGACTATATTATCAGTCCCTGCCCAGATGCTCGGGACCTCAGCCTGCTCCATCTTTCCAAGAACTTTGCTTCTCCAGCAATCCTCACTCTTTTCGCTTCTCATTGGATCCTTCCCATCTGTGATCAAATGTGATCAAGTAGCTTCCATCTAAAAGCAAACAAACCAACAGCAAAAGAAGAATCCCTTGACCTCTATTCTGTAATTGAGTTATTCTATTTAACCTACCAAACAGCTTCATGAACTTCACCACAATCCTAAACCCTCATTAAAATATTAGACAATACATTTAAAAAATATATGATAAAAACAACACACAGCTGTAAGCAATGTGATATTTAACAGATTTCTGTTAAGACAGAAAATACTTGGAGGCATGTTCACGGATAGCAATGTGGAGAAGTCACAATGTCGAGTAAACACAGAGAGAAATGTGACGGGAGAGGTGAGCCAGCCAGACAGAGCCCTGGGAGGCTGCAAGAGTGGAGTCAACAGGAGTGGCAGATGATGGGCAACAAGGAGAAATAGAGGGTTATGCGAAGTTATGCATCCTGAACAGCTGACCTCCACCACTTACCCTTCCTTATGTAGGCGGCATGTATTTCAGTACTAGGCAGAAGTGTCAGGAGGTTATTTTCTAAGTAATTGTACCAAGCATGTGAATAAAATTAGAGCAGCTAATTGTCACTCTGGAACCTAAACTTCTAGATCCAGTCCTGCTGACTTTCTCTCAATTCCTGCCTCAGAGCTTTAGATCATATTATTCCCTCTGCTTGGAAACTTCCCTCCATTTCTTCCTGATTTCTCACTTCCTTCTGAAGTCATCCTTCAAAAATCAACTTAAAGTTCTTTTCCTAGAGACTCCTCTTCACATTATTTCTCTGACCACTGCTGTTTATTGACTTTGCAGCACTTATCACAACGTGAAACCAATTTTCTGATTAAGTTGCTTACTGACCACCTCCTACATTGGACAGAAGCCCCCAAGCAAACATATCCATTCCTGTCTTATTTCTCCACTGTGATCCTTGGACCTGGAATGACACCTGAGCCCATAAGTAAAGGTAAAATTAGGAGAGAAGATGGAGAGAGTATTTGTTCTTTAGGGAAGAGAGATGAGGGAGAGGAGACAGAGAGACTCCTTTTTATGCACACTGATTCCCACAGACTATTAATCTTGCCTGATCAGTGATGTTGATTATGTACCATCAGATTAACACCCCTTCTGTTGGGAAAGTGCAAGAATGGGGAAAGAGAGGTTTACTCCACATGCATGGGTGTTAGTACCAAAGAAATCAGTTGAAATGTGACAGAGACATAGTGAGAGAAACTTGGTTTTATCAAACAGGGTTTGTGAAGCGTCTGCAGAGGAGCTAGGGTGCTGCCACCCAGACCCCAGGTGACCAGGGACAAAGTGCAGAAGGTAAGATACTTAAATTTGAACAAGGAATCAAGATAAAAGCCAAACCAGCAATGCTAATTTGATCAATGAGTTAGCCAGTGTTTATTTTTCAATCAATCTTGTTCTACAAAAAAAAAAAAAAAATCAAGAACTAAGTTATGCACAGTTGCTAGTTCATAGCCTAGACAAATTTCTTAAATCCCCTAATGGGGAAAACAGTGATCCCAAAAGTCAGGACGGAAATGCCAAGAGGTGATGATGTGTTTGAAGCGGCCCCTCAGAGGGCCTGAGGCAGAGGGTCACAGAGCTCTTTACTTTGTCTGCTTATTAGTACTACAAGTGTGCGTCACCCCATGGCTGAGACAGCGCAGTTTCTTAGAATATGCTGTTTTCCTCTTCTTTCTCCAGTAGAGGAACATAGTTGTGTTGGGCCTGATGACTCATTTCGGCCAAAGGGCTGTGGCTGCAGGCTTGCATCAAGGCTGAGGCAGCCAAAAGGTGGTGAGGCCTCTCCAGGCTTTCCCTTCCGTGTGTGACTGCAGAATCCACAACTGAGAAGAGTAGGCCACACGTTGAAATAGCCTGGATCCTTGAGTAATGTCAAGGAGAAGGAAGGAGCTCCCCAGGAGGAGAGGAAAGTTTCCCAACCACATCACAGTTTGTGTGAGTGGAAAATAGGCCATTTCTGTGTTCATCTACTGGGACCATGGTTGCCTGTGGGGGTGATTATCTTGGTTCGTGTACCCCCTAAGAAAATGTCCTGGCATAGCTCCCACTGCTTCATCCTCAAGCTGATAGTCACTGTTGTACCTTCTTTCTGATGATGGTCAGAAAACTTAGAACTCAACACAATGTGAAGAAGCAAGACCTTCCTCTGTTTTATATGGCAACAAGGGCAGAGGATGCCTTGCCATGCTGGGCTAAAAGGCTGTTCCTAGGGTCGGTCTTGAGCTGCCTACAGGTGGTTCTGCAGACAAGATGGGATGTTTCCAAGGAGACGAGGCTCCAGTCTTAGGCTCATAGGAGCTGGTTCACAGCACTCCATTCATCCACAGGGACGGTGGTGGAGCACTTGGGTGAGACCCAGAGATAACCGTGGTCTCCCCACGATCTTGCTCCAGTTTGGGTGTGATGGGCTGTATCCAATGGGGAGCGAAGGGGAAGGTCGCTGGATATGGTACATGAAAATGAAAATGAATGAAGTGTGAAGACCATGTCTTCACTTCCTCTCTTCCCTAGAAGCTCATAATTTCTCAGCCAGGTTATCATTCCTGTACTTAAAGTATTTCAGTGACTGCCAGAGCTTCCAAGGCAAATCCCAAACTCCTCCTCATGCTGTAGACCACCACCACCACCTGGTCCAGCCATTGCTTACACTGAATGCCTCTTCTCTTGGGGTTCTCCTGGAATACTTTCTGTGCCTAAGAACTGTTCCTCAGCCACAAGATACGCTCCAGCAGAGCAGGGATAGCATCTATCTTGTGTCTCATGCCATACAGAGTGCAGTGTTGGTAAGCACTTGTTGAGTGACGAGCTCATACCATCAACACTTCCCAAACATTACATGCAGCTGCAATGTCCTGCCTGCTCTTCCTCAGGGCAGTGCTTACCTATGGACACCACTTACACCTGTGCACCATTGCTAATCTGTCCTCACTCGTGCTCTGTGTGCTGCTCTGCCAGTAAAGCCTATGAACAGCTTCCTATGTATCCACAGTGCCACAAAACTGTGCCTGGCACAGACAGGTAACAGATGCTCAATAAGTAAGTTTGAGTAATTAGATATGAATAGGTTGCCAGTGACACATTCTGCCCCTTTAGAACAGAAATGTTGAGAGTCTTCTGATGTGGCAGGCTTCTGCTCTCTCTCGTTCAGATAGAGGCTCTCCTGTCTAAGGTGGATTCCTGTCTCTAACTGAGGTGGAAATCAGGTATTTGTTCACCCTTTCCTGCAGTGATCATGCCCTACTTGCCCTGCGGCGGTCTTGCCTTTCTGGTTCCCAAATGTCACCATCTACTTTGCCTGAAGGTCAAGGGCTAGACTCATCTGACAGCCAGATGAGTTACTTTTACCTGATTTGGGAGTGAAAATTTTATCTTGATTTATCATCTATTTACCAGGTGGCTAACCCACCACCTAGTTTAAAACCCCCTGCCTTTGAGGTATACTCAACTCAGGAGCTGAGTTGCCTTTTATTCTGCATCAGATACAGACCAAATGCTGCACGATTTAGACAAGAGGGTGAAGAAGAATGAACACTGTGGCCCCCCACTTTCAGGGCAAACACACCTCTATTCATTAGCTCCAGACCTTAGATTTTTCACTTAGATAGCTGCCTCACTATTTCACACTGAGAGCTCACAGAGAAGGTGTTGAGAGATGCATAAATCCATACCCAGTGTAGCAAACATCTTAAAATAGCACATCTTAATCAAGGACAAAGCACCCTGTGCTCTCCATGAATTCTGGGGCATCAAAATAAAGAAGGTATGAGAAAACACAAAGTTTATAATGTCTGATC
>JAVSCE010014738.1:0-22170 GCA_032199065.1 Smutsia gigantea
AAGATAGGTAGACAGACAAAAAGACAGACATGGTTATATAGATATTTATGTGGCTATGTATGTATTGATTTATGTAGGGGTGTGTCTCCAATACTAATTCACCAAAAGTTTCACTTTAGCCTTTTCTCTCCCACTGCTACTTGCAATTTTTTATTTTGAAAGTGAAAAACTTGACTCTTATTACCTGAAATTCATTTACTAATTTGCTCAGTTCTATAATGCATCTCAGATAGTATCAGAATTGCTAAATCATATCCATATGTAAAACACACTAACAATTCTTTCTGGCATTATAATTTCCAGTCGAAACACCATTTTCTAAAACTATTTGAGTCAGTTTCTATTCTACCCATGTCATTAATAACCTTTCCTTCATAATTTCTTTTCCTTTACATTTATATCCTTCATTGTGACTACTTCCTTTAAGGCTTATCTTCCATTTTACCACATATCTCTTCATGTCTGTCTAATATTAAGCCATTATTTAAATTTCTAATACCAATTACCTATCTTTTTTATTTTTCAATTTGGTTATTCTGAAAAGTTCTTGACACTTTAAAATATTTTGACACCATCTTGTATTTCTTTAATTACATTAAACATGAATAACTATACTCTGAGTCAGATTATTTCAATATCTCTAGTTTCTATAGTTTCTATTGGGCTTCTCAATTTTATATTTTTGGATTATATTTTTGTATTCAGCTGAATTCTCTTCCTTTTTAAATTAATTATGAACTCAAAATTTATCTCAATTGGTAGAATTTATATTAAAGTTATATATAAATAATATATAATATAAACTCAATTAGTGTTGCTTACATATAAACTGTATTCCTCTAGAAGCATTTCAAAATCCTTCAGCAGGAACTATGGACACTAATAACAGGTTTATTTACATAAAATACCAAAGTTTGTTATATTTAGAGTTATTTACAAGCAGGTAATTTGAATTTCAGTATCTTCCTAATTGAAGGATAACCTTAGTTAGGAATTCTCAGAAATCCTTTTTTTCTCTTCAGTGCCTCCACTTATCTCTAAATCAAGAAAAACAAGTATCTCTACTGACTATAACTTCAAAGCTTGTTTTCATCCTTTAGTTTTCAGCCTTAACTTCGTTTGTATATTAGACTTTGTCACCTCTCTGCCATGCATAGGCTGTAAGCACATAAGCTGCAACTAATCAGAGTTAGTTACCATTGTAAAGCAAAAGTCAAACTCAGAGCCAATATACTCCTTTAAAAAATGTAATTTTTGCAAGTTGCTGTTCTGGGTGAGATTCCCTACATGTTTATTATTAATTTGAAAAAGAAGGGTTTTCTAGCAAATGTATTTGTTTTATATTTTGAATGAGGTTTCTCAAAATGTGATAAATTTCATTTCCAAGTGTTTCTTTTACCTTACTCAAGCATTATGAAGTAAAAATCTCAACTGCTATCAATTTAATTATTTAATTTATTATTTAAACTATTCACATGACCATAGATAAATGAGAAGTATTTAATCTTGTCAAGTCTTAAGATAATTAAAAGTATTGTAAGTTAGTGAATGGAAGATACAAAATTCCTATAAAAAATCAGTCTGAAATATTTTGACTTAAAATATTAAGAATAATTATATATATTTTTTAATTTTTAAGGTGGACATAAGGGTATTTTTGCATAAATATTTAAAAATTCTGAGCATACTAGGGATTTCTCTCTCCTCTTTTTTTTTAGTTAAGGTACTATTGATATACAATCTTATGAAGGTTTCACATGAGCAACATTGCGATTTCAACATTCACCCATATTATCCCACACACTCCATTGCAATCATTATCCATCAGTGTAGTAAGATGCCATAGAGTCATTACTTGTCTTCTCTGTGTTATACTGCCTTCCCTGTGACCTACCTATACTGTGTGTGCTAATTATAATGCCCCTTAAACCCTTCTCCCTCCCTTGCCACCCACCCTCCCAAATCCCTTCCCTTTGGTTACCACTAGTCCCTTCTGGAGTCTGTGAATCTGCTGATGTTTTGTTCCTTCAGATAGGCTTTGTTATTATACTCCACAAATGAGTGAAATCATTTGGTACTTGTCTTTCTCAGCCTGGCTTATTTCACTGAGCACAGTACACTCTAGCTCCATCCAACTTGTTGGAAATGGTAGGTATTGCTTTCTTTTAAAGGCCAAATAATATTGTATATGAATATGTACCACTTATTCTTTATCCATTTCATCTACTGATGGACACTTAGGTTGCTTCCATATCTTGACTACTGTAAATAGTGCTGCAACAAACAGAGGGGTGCATATGTCTTTTTGAATCTGTGATCTTGTTTTCTTTGGGTAAATTCCTAGCAGTCCCACCAACAGTGTAGAAGGATTCCCCTTTCTCCTAATCCTCACCAGCATTTGTTGTTCCTTGTCTTTTGGATGATGGTCATCCTAACTGGTGTGAGGTGATGTCTCACTGTGGTTTTAATTTGAAATTCCTTGATTATTAATGATGTGGAGCATCTTTTTATGTGCTTGTTGACCATCTGAATTTCTTCTTTGGAGAAGTTGTGTTCAGATCCTCTGCCAATTTTTAACCGAGTTACTTGTTTTTGAGGCATGTGTGATGTTGGCTGTGGGTTTATTGTACATGGCCTTTAGTATGTTTAGGAACTTTCCCTCTACACCCATTTTTTTTAGAGTTTTTAATCATGAATGGATGTTGAATTTTGTCAAATGCTTTTTCAGCATCTATTGAGATGATCATGTGATTTTTTACTTTCTTTTTGCTGATGTAGTACGTGATGTTGATGGATTTTCAAATATTGTACCATCCTTGCATCCCTGGAATAAATCCCACTTAATCATGATGGATGATTTTTTTGATGCATTTTTTTATTCAGTTTGATAATATTTTGTTGAGTATTTTTGCATCTATGTTCATCAAGGATATTTGGTCTGTAATTTTCTTTTTTTATACTGTCTTTGTCTGGTTTTGGTAGGAAAGAGATGATGGCCTCACAGAATGAGTTTGGAAGTATTCTCTCCTGTTCTACATATTGGAAAAATTTAAGGAGGATGGGTATTAGGTCTCTGTAAATGTTTAACAAAATTCAGCAGTGAGCTGGAGATTCAAGATGGTGGTGTAAGAGGTTAGACAGAGAACTCCTCCCAAAACCACAAATAGTATGAAAATATAGTTAATTAATACAACTAACCCTAAAACAGCAACAGGAAAGAAGGCTGCAGAAGACTGCATAAAGACATCACGAACAGAGCAGACCTCACGAAATGGGGTAACGTAACAGAGCCTTGATCCAGTGGGACCCAGGCCCTTTCCCCACCACAGCTCACCGGCAGGAGGAAGAGAAATGGAGAGGGGAAGGGGTGGAAACCTGGAACTAATGAACACCTATCACTGGAGATCTGCTTTGCGGGGAGAAACCTACACTGTGTGGTGCTCTGGAGGTTGGGGAGCTGGGAGAGGCAGAGTGCCTGAGAGGCTACCATTCCGGCCTTTGGGGTGAACAGGATCCACATACAGCCGCTCTGTGACAGGGGAAAGGCAGGTGGTCTGAGAGGCTTCATAGCAGTGAGAGGGCTGCTGAAGGCGTGGGGTTTGCATGGAGCTTGCTGCACGAGACAAGGGAGAGCTGGACAAGATTGTCTGAGTGTGCTCTGCCCAGCAGGTTGCGAACATTGAGGAGCTTCAGGTGCGTCATCCCCATGGCCGGCTGCTCAGCTCTGAGGCCCCCCACTGTGACACACAGCTTGCCAAGCCTTCCTCCTGGCCTGATAGCACTGGCTCACAAACCAGCAGTCACTGCACTGGCATCAGGCCAGCCAGAGGGAGGCACTGCCTACAACAGATAGAGACACCCAAGCAAAGAGGCTTACATCTGTGTGCTTGACCGACTGGGAATGAGGAAACAGGTACTTCCTCTTGCCAAGCACAAGCTCCCCTCCCCAACAACCTCCAACTTCACTCTAGGGGCTGAGGAGCTCCACAGATGGGAGTTTCTAGGCAATACAGGGCACCACATAGAAATATGAAATGTCAAAAGAACACAGTTCAGACGAAAATCTCACAAACCCCAGAAAAAGGACCAAATGAAACAGAACTCACCAATTCTCCAGAAAAGAGTTCAAAATAAAAATTATAAACATGCTAATGGAGGTACAGAAAAATATTTAAAAACTCAGGAACGAATTTAAGATGGAGATCCAATCATTAAGAAATTCCATATCTGAAATGAAACATACAATGGAGGGATTAAAAGCAGATTAGATGTAGTAGAAGGGATGGTAAATGGAATAGAAATTAGAGAAGAGGAATACAAAGAAACTGAGGAACAGAGAGAAAAAATAATCTTAAGAATGAATGAATATTGAGAAAACTGTGTGACCAATTCAAATGGAACAATATTCGCATTATAGGGGTACCAGAAGAAGAAGAAAGAGAAAAAGGGATAGAGAGTGTCATTGAGGAGGTAATTGCTGAAAACTTCCCCAATATGGGGAAGGATAAAGTCTCTCAAGACATGGAGGTGCACAGATCTCCCAACACAAGGGACCCAAGGAAGACAACATCAAAACATATAATAATTAAAATGGCAAAGATCAAGGATAAAGACAGATTTTAAAAACAGCTAGAGAGAGAAAAAAGATCACATACAAAGGAAAACTCATCAGGCTATCATAAGACTTCTCAACAGAAAACTTACAGGACAGAAGGGAATGGCCTGATATATTTAATGCAATGAAGCAGAAGGGCCTTGAACCAAGAATACTCTACCTGGCAGGGTTATCATTTAAATTTGAAGTAGAGATTTAAAAATTTTCAGATAAGCAAAAGCTGAGAGAATTTACCTCCCACAAACCACCTCTACAGTGCATTTTGGAGGGACTCCTATAGATGGAAGTATACCTAAAGCTAAATAGATGTCACCCAAGGGATAGATAAAGAGTACAGAATATGATTCATAACACAAAGAAAGGAGGAGAAAAAAAAGAACCTTTGGTTGTGTCTGTAATGGCATACAAAGTTAGTTAAGTTAGACTGTTAGATAGTAAGGGAATTACTCCTGAACCTTTGGTAACCACTAACCTAAAGCCTGTAATGGCAATAAGCACATACCTATCGATAAATGTAAATGTTCTGAATGTACCAATCAAAAGACATAGAGTCACTGAATGGATAAAAAAACAAAACCCATCTATATGCTGCCTTCAAGAGACTCTCTTCAACCTCAAAGACATACACAGACTGAAAGTAAAGGGCTGGAAAAAGATATTTCATGCAAATAATAGGGAGAAAAAAGCAGGAGTTGTAGTACTTGTATCAAACAAAATAGACTTCAAAAAAAAAGTCACAGTAGACAAAGAAGGATATTACATAATGATAAAAGGGTCGGTCCAACAAGAGGATATAACTATTATAAATATCTAAGTACCCAACACAGGATCACCTACATATGTGAAACAAATACTAACAGAATTAAAGGGGGAAATAGAATGCAAGGCATTCATTTTAGGAGACTTCAACACACCACTCACTCCAAAGGACCGATCAACCACACAGAAAGTAAGTAAAGAGACAGAGGCACTGAACAACGTATTAGAATAGATGGACCTAACAGACATCTAAAGAACACTCCATCCTAAAGCAACAGTATACACATTCTTTTAAAGTGCACATGGAAAACTTTCAAGAATAGATCATATAATAGGCCACAAAAATAACCTCAGTAAATTCAAAAAGATTGAAATTTTACAAACCAGCTTCTCAGATCACAAAGGTATGAAACTAGTAATAAATTACACAAAGAAAACAAAAACCCCACAAACAAATGGAGACTAAATAACATGCTCCTAAAATATCAATGGATCAATGACCAAGTAAAAACAGAGATCAAATAATATATGGAGACAAATGACAACAATTATTCAACAACATAAAATCTGTGGTACGCAGCGAAGGCCATGCCAAGAGGGAAATATATTGCAATACAGACCTACCTCAGGAAAGAAGAACAATCCCAAATGAACAGTCTAAACTCACAATTAATGAAACTATAAAAGGAAGAACAAAGTCAGTAGAAGGAGGGACATAATAAAGATTAAAGCAGAAAGAAATACAATTGAGAAGAATAAAATAATCGAAAGAATCAATGGAAGGAGGAACTGGTTCTTCGAGAAAATAAACAAAATAGATAAACCCCTAGCCAGACTTTTCAAGAAAAAAAGAGAATCTACACACACCTGAATGTAAGTCATGAAACCATAAAACTTTTAGAAAAAAACATAGGCAACAATCTCTTGGACATAAACATGAGCAACTTCTTCATAAACATATCTCCCCAGGCAAGGGAAACAAAAGCAAAAATGAACAAGTGGGACTATATCAAACTTAAAAGCTTCTGTGCAGCAAAGGACACCATCAGTAGAACAACAAGACATCCTACAATATGGGAAATATATTTATAAATGACATATCTGATAATGGGTTGACATCCAAATTATATAAAGAGCTCACGCATCTCAACAAACAAAAGGAAATAAACCAATTAAAAAATGGGCAGAGCAGCTGAACAGACACTTCTCCAAAGAAGAAATTCAGATGGCAAACAGGCACATGAAAAGATGCTCCACATCCCTAATCATCAGAGAAATGCAAATTAAAATGACAATGAGATATCACTCACACCAGTTAGGATGGCCAACATCCAAAAGAGAAACAACAACAAATGATGTCAAGGATGTGGAGAAAGGGGAACCCTCGTACACTGCTGGCGGGAATGTAAAATAGTTCTTCCATTGTGGAAAGCTGTATGGAGATTCCTCAAAAAGCTAAAAATAGGAATACCATTTGACCCAGGAATTCCACTCCTAGGAATTTACCATAAGAATGCAGAATCCCAGATTCAAAAAGACATATGCATCCCTATGTTTATCGCAGCACTATTTACAATAGCCAACAAATGGAAGCAACCTAAGTGTCCATCAGTAGATGAATGGATAAAGAAGAAGTGGTACATATACATAATGGAATATTATTCAGCCATAAGAAGAAAACAAATCCTACCATTTGCAACAACATGGATGGAGCTAGAGGGTATTGTGCTCAGTGAAATAAGCCAGGAGTAGAAAGACAAGTACCAAATGATTTCACTCATATGTGGAGCCTAAGAACAAAGAAAAAACTGAAGGAACAAAACAGCAGCAGACTCACAGAACCCAAGAATGGAGTAACATTTACCAAAGGGAAAGTATTTGAGAGGATGGGTGGGAAGGGAGGGATAAGGGGGAAAAAGTGTCATTACGATTAGCATGTATAATGAAGGCGGGGGACACGGGGAAGGCAGTATAACAGAGAAGACAAGTAGTGATTCTGTAGCATCTTACTAGGCTGATGGACAGTGACTCTAAAGGGGTATGTGGTGGGGACTTGATAATAGGGGGAGTCTAGTAACCATACTGTTGTTCATATAATTGTACATTAATGATAGCAAAATAAAAATAAATAAATAAATAAATAAATAAATAAATTCAGCAGTGACTCCATCTGTTTCAGGTCTTTGTTCTTAGGTAGTTTTTTCATTACCAATTCAATTTCATTGAACAGATTGGTCTGTTCAAATTTTTTCTTCCTGTGTCAGTCTTAGAAGGTTGTATTTTTCTAGAAAGTTGTCCATTTCTTCTAGGTTATCTAATTTGTTTTCATATAATTTTTCATACTGTGTTCTAATAATTCTTTGTATTTCTGTGGTGACTATAGTGATTTTTTCTTTCTCATTTCTCATTCTGTTTGTGTGTAGACTCTTTTTTTCTTGGTAAGTATTGCTAGGGGTTTATCTATTTTGTTTATTTTCTTGAAGAATCAGCTCCTGGTTTCATTGATTATTTTTATTGCTTTATTCTTCTAAATCTTATTTATTTCTGCTTTGTTCTTTATTAGGTACTTACTTTGGGCCTCATTTGTTCTTTTTCTAGTTTCATTAATTGTGAGCTTAGACTGTTCATTTGCAATTGTTCTTCTCTCTTGAGGTAAGCCTGTATTGGAATATACTTTCCTCTTAGAATTGCCTTCATTGAATCCCTGAGGTTTTGGGGTGTTGAGTTGTTGTTTTCATTTATCTCCAAATATTTCTTTATTTCTGTTTTTATTTGGTCACTGATCCATTGATTATTTAGGAGCATGTTGTTAAGCCTCCATTTGTTTATGGGCTTTTTTGTTTTCTTTGCATAATTTATTTCTAGTTTCATAGCTTTGTGGTCTGGGAACCTGGTTGGCACAATTTCAATCTTTCTGAGTTTTCTGAGGCTCTTTTTGTGGCCTAGTATATGATCTGTTTTTGAAAATGTTCCATGTACACTTGAGAAGAATGTGTATTCTGCTGCTTTTGGGTGTAGAGTTCTGTAGATGTCTGTTAGCTTCATCTTTTCTAATGTGTTGTTCAGTGCCTCTGTATCTTTACTTATTTTCTGTCTGGCTGATTTGTCTGTTGGAGTAAGTGGTGTGTTGAAGTCTCCTAAAATGAATGCATTGCATTCTATTTCCCCCTTTAATCCTGTTAGTATTTGTTTCACATATGTAGGTGATCCTGTGTTGGGTGCATAGATATCTATAATGGTTATATTCTCTTGTTAGACTGACCCCTTTATTATTATGTAATGTCCTTCTTTTTATCTTGTACTTTTTGTTTTGAAATCTGTTTCGTCTGCTTTTTTCTCCCTATTATTTGCATGAAATATCTTTTCCCATCCCTCACTTTTAGTCTGTATATGTCTTTGGGTTTGAAGGGAGTCTCTTGAAGGCAGCATATAGATGGGTCTTGTTTTTTAATCCATTCAGTGACTCTATGTCTTTTGATTGGTGCATTCAGACCATTTATATTTAGGGTGATTATTGATAGATAAGTACTTATTGTCATTGCAGGCTTTAGTTTCGTGGTTACCAAAGGTTCAAGGGTAACTTCCGTAGTATCTATCAGTATAATATAACTCCCTTAGTATGCTATTACAAAGACAACCTAAAGGCTTTTTTTTCCTCCTTTTTCTTTCTCCTCTATTCTTTATATATTATAAGGTATCATATTTTATACTCTTTGCCTATCCCTTAACTGACTCTGTGGGTAGTTGATTTAATTTTTCATTTGCTTCTTAATTAATTGGTCTACTTCCTTTACTGTGGTTTTATTTTCTCTGTTGACAGCTATCTATCCTTAGGAGCACTTCCATCTGTAGCAGTTCCTTTAAAATATACTGTAGAGATAGTTGGTGAGAGGTTAATTCCCTCAACTTTTGCTTATCTGGTAATTGTTTAATCCCTGCTTCAAATTTAAATTGTAATCTTGCCAGGTAGAGTATTCTTGATCTGAGGCTCTTTTGTTTTATTGCATTAAGTATATTATGCTACCTCTGCTGGCCTGTAAGGTTTCTGCTGAGAATTTTGATGATAGCCTGATGGGCTCTTTTGTATGTGATCTGTTTTCTCTGTCTGGCTGCTTTTAATATTCTCTCCTTGTCCTTGATCTTTGCAATTTTAATTATTATATGTCTTGTTGTTTTCTTCCTTGGGTCCCTTGTGTTTGGGGATCTGTGTACTTCCATGGCCTGGGAGGCTGTCCCTCACCAGATTGCTGAAATTTTCAGCAATAACCTCCTCAAAGACACTTTCTATCACTTTTTCTTTCTCTTCTTCTTCTGGTACCCCTATAATGTGAATATTGTTCCATTTGGATTGGTCACACAGTTCTTTTATTATTCTTTCATTATAGAGATCCTTTTTTCTCTCTGTGCCTCAGCTTGTTTTCCTGTTCTCTAATTTATATTTCATTTACTGTCTCCTCTACCTCAGGCAATCTACTTTTAAATCTCTGCATTGTATGTTTCATTTCAGATACTGTATTTTTCAAAGTTTGCATCTCTTTCTCTAAGTCCTCCCTGCAATACTGAGTATTTTTCTGTAGCTCCATTATCAGGTATATGAATTTTATTTTGAAATCTTTATCATAAGGTTAGTGATTTCAGTTCCACTTAATCCTCTTTCTGGCATTTGAATTTTTGTTTATACAAAATTTTTTTTGCATTTCATTCTAGTTTCCTATGGAATAATAACTTTATGTAAGCAGCGCCCTCTAGTGCCCAGAAGGTCTACTCTCTGGAGCTGCCCAGCACCTGGAGCAATGGCAGGTGTCACAGGAAAGCAGTACCTGTCCCTGCCAGGGAAAAAGGTGTCTTTCCTGATTTCTGCCTGCAGTGTCTGTCTCCACTGCCAGGTCCTGTGGGCTGTGTATGCAGGAAGGAGCCTCTGTGTTATGCCCCTGTAGCTGCCCTATGTGGGCCAACCTCTGGCTGGCTTGATGTGATGGCAGGGGCAGCAGGTGTCTGGATTGGTGCCTTCTGGGAGGAAGGATTGACAGGCTGCATATAGCAGTGGGAGTCCTTGGGGCTGTGTTGCCAGCCATGGGGATGGAATGTCTGAAGCTCCTGATTTTTCCAATCTGCTGGGCTGAGTATGCTGGGGCCACTTTGTCCACCTGCCCTTTCTCCTGAGCAGCAAGCTCTGTGCAATCCTTGCCCTTTTAGCAGCCCTCTTGCTGTTGGGAAGTCTCTCAGAGTTCCTGCCTTTTTGTTTTCCCTTAGTGGCCTGTTGTTTTCTCTGTAAGTGACTGGAATCTCAGTCTCTCCAAGTATTCTGCCTGTCTTTGCTTTTCAACTCCCTCTAGTCTCCAGAGCACCATGTAATGTGGGTTAGTGCTCCCAGAGCAGATCTCCAGGGCTGGGTGTTTAACAGTCCTGTGCTTCTCTCCATCCTCACTCCATTTCTCTTCCTCCCACCTGTGAGCTGGGGTGGGGAGAGGGCTTGGGTCCCTCCGGATCATGGCTTTCCTACTTTACCCTTTTCTGTGAGGTCTTATCTTTTTCCCAGATGTAGGCAGTCTGTTCTGTAGTCTTCAGGTCACTCTTTCAGGATTTGTTGTATTTGCCATATTTTCATTTTACACATGGTTTTGGGAGGAGGTTTCTGCCAACTTCTCATGCTGTCATCACCCCCTGCCCTGCCTTTCCTTCTTTTTTTAAAAAAATTCAAGTCATACAATATAATCTCTGATCACTATGGAATTTATATTAGAAATGAGTAATAGAAAGCTATCTGGAAAATCCTTATTTGAAAAATAAAGACAATAAATCTAAATAATTCATGAGTCAAAGAGTCAAATAAAAAAAGAATAAGAAATTATTTTGAGCAATTATGTTATTTTGAACTAAAATAAAATACCACACATCATAATTTTGGATGTAGCAAAAGCAGGATACTCATAGCACTAAACACACACATTTAATATAAGAAAGTTCTTAAAACCATGGCCCTTAGACTGCACACTGAGAACCTCAAAAAAGAATAAATAACCCCCAAATAAGCAGCAGATATGAAATAATAAAAATCAGAACCGAGAGCTACGAGAGAGAAAATAGAGAAGCAGAACAATATGGAAACTTAATAAAATCAAAATTTGCTTATTTTAGATTAATGAAATGATTAAAACCTAGCCAGAATGATTAGGAAAAAAAGATAGAAATTACGAATATTAGGAATGGAAGAGAATGGTAAATCCAGATGTACACCCACACATATATGTTCAGTTCATTTTGAAAAACATACCAAGATATTTCACTGGTGCTGGGCCACTTCGATAGCAATATGAAAATAAATAAAGTAAAAATAAACCTTTTCCCTTACATTTCAGTTTATACATGAATTAATTTGGTTTTTATCAGATACCTAAATAAAAAAGCTGACAAGTATAAATTCCTGGAAGATAAATAGGAAAATCTTAATGACCTTAGGTTTGACAAGTATTTTTAGTTATGAAAATAACTAAGCACACCTAAAACACAAATCATTAACAAAAATATTATTAAATTAAACTTCATCAAAATGATGGACTTTTGCTCCTTGTATGACACTTAAAGAAAAGAAGAACCAACCTAGGGAGTGGCAGAAAATGAAGTACTTGGAATCATAAATAACCCTAAAACTCAATAATAAGAACTCAGAACTTTTATTCTTAAATGGGCATGATGAATAGACAACTCGCCAAAGAAGATATATGGGTAACAAAAATCACATGAAAAGACACTGTAAATATCACTAAATATTTGGAAGTGTAAATTAAAACCAAAATGAGATACCTCTAAAAATCTGTTCGAATAACTATAAGATTGACTATAGCAATGTTGGCAAGGATGTGACTGGTGGGAATGCAAAATGGTACAATTTCCTTGAAAACAGTTGACAGTTTCTCAAAAAGTTAAATACATACTTTCTATATGATCTAGCTACATGAGTACTAGTTATTTACAGAATTGAAATGAAAACATTTGTCTAAAGACTTGCACTTTACTGCTTAGAGCAGCTTTCCTTGTGATACCCAAGGACTAGAATCAATCCAAATGTCTGCCAACTAGGGAACTGATGTTTCTACAACCATACAGTGGAATATACCTCATCAATGAAAAAGAATGAATAGAAGCATACTACCTACATAGTGAATTTCTAAATAATTATGCTGAGTGCAAGAGTTTGAGACTAGATTATTCTATTCATATAAAATTCTAGAGGATGCAAACTAATCTAAAGTGACAGAAATCAAACCAATGGTTGTTTGTGGATAGGGGTTAGATGTACAGAGTAGGGGGGATGATTGGAAAGAGAGATTATTAAAGACACAAAAAAACCTTTTGAGGGCTATGGTTATATTTGTTTTCTTGATTGTAGTAATGATTTTACAGTTGTAAAAACATGTCAGCATTTATCAAATTGTACTCTTTCAATATGTGACATTCATTGCTTTTCAACTGTACCTCAATGAGCTGTAATTTAAAAATATACACATGATGAGATAGCAGCACTTTATGCTTGCTATCTCTCTTGTCTCCTACTCTCTCTCTGGATATTTAAATACATTATCTCATGGGAGTGAGAAGACTCAAACTTGTGCTCATCTAATAATAGCTTAATGATAGCTTCTGTTAAGAAATAAATAAAGAATCACTAACTGGCAAATGGCCAAACAATTTCCAGGCATACTATTATAAAATGTGCAAGGGTCCATACACATATACCTATGTATTAAGATAAATAGTTTCTATTTATGTGTTTAAATTGAATGAGTTCACCTTTGAAATAACATAACTTTCTGTGTTTCAGCAATTATTTTACTATCCCTAGTATTACTTAACTGGTTATCTTAGTCTGTTAATGCTGCAATAACAAAATACAAGAGATTAGGGAGTTTATAAATAGAAATTCACTTCTCAAAGTTCTTGACCTGGGAAGTCCAAGATCAGGATGCCAGCATTGTTCAGTGAGGGCCCTTTTCCTGGTTCACAGCAAGTGCCTTCTCACTGTGCCCTCACATGGTGAAGGACCTAGGGAGCATTGTGGGGTCATTTTGAGCACTAATCTCATTCATGAATGTTCCACCCTCATGATCGATCTAAGCATCTTTTAAAGGCCCTGCCTTCTAGTACCACCACTCTAGGCATTAAGATTCAACATACAGATTTTGGGGGGAAAAATATTAAGGCCATAGTACTGGTAAATTTCTAACTATATCAATATTCAACATAATATAAATTAGGATAATGGTATAGTATTCAGTTATTAATGGAAACCAATAATGGTAACATATACATGTACACATGTACATATATGCCTAGGTGTGAATACATATTTTATAGTACGTGAATAGATAGCTAGGAACACTAGACATTTCTACAAGTTGGGCAAAACAAATAAGCTAAAGATTCAGAGAAGGCCAAATATAAAGAATAATGTACATGGAATGCTAATACTCAAAACAGTTTTAATTTTCCAGACAAATTGCCTAAGTTCAGTATAA
Source organism: Smutsia gigantea (assembly GCA_032199065.1). Lineage (NCBI taxonomy): Eukaryota > Metazoa > Chordata > Mammalia > Pholidota > Manidae > Smutsia > Smutsia gigantea. Next base: position 13,891 of record JAVSCE010014738.1, read on the forward strand.
TTAATGTGCCATGACTGCATTGTACCTAGGATAAGGTTGGTATCTGTCCCTAAAAAAGCAACAGATATAATATCTCAGTTATTTTATTATGACTTCTCTGGATATTTTATAAGAAATCCCTGGGTAAAAATAATAATTTTATAAAACTTTTAACACTGCATTTTGGCATTTACCTTGAATATATGGTATAACTGAAACTCAGCAGCCTATGACATACTTAGGATACACAGTTAATGTGACCTGAGGTCACATTAACCTGCATGTGCATGCTACAATAAGTTATACCCCTATCCTACCTGACTGCACAATGTTTTATCTTTTAACAATTCCTCCTTCCCAAGTGTCATGGACCTCTCCAGTGGATGAGTTTTTCAGTCCACTAATCTTTCCTGGTTCTTATAACTAACAGTTTAGCTCTCTGATGCTGCAATGCTCTATGTAGATAAAATCGGTCACCTTTTTTGGAACAAATCAAAATGCCATTACATGGTTAAACAGGAAACTACAATCAAGGGAAGCATTTGATATAATACCACAAGTAGTATAATGAAGTTAAAGATTCTACCCAGTGGAGAAATTTTTTCTTGTCATATTTTTATTAGAAAACAACTTCTATTCTTCCAGAAAGAAAGGGCAGATTATATAACTGTCAGTGCTGTAAACAAGACAACTCAGAGAGAACAGAATTATCAGCATAGTAGCACTGACAGAGATTTAGACATATCATTCCCTGGTGCAATGGCAGAAATATATTTTTACTGAATTTTTAAATGATCAAACTATCTTAAGTTCCAGGATTGTGTGTGTGTGTATGCCTGTGAATGCATACATATACATGTGCAGGTTTGAACACATCAGGGACAGGAATATAAAGAATTTCATATACACAAGCAAAGAACATTTACAGCTACATTTGAGGAACTGAGAATTCTGTTTGGGTTTTTCTAAAAAAGGTATGGGTAGAACAATATCAGTAGACAAAAACTTTGTTTTACATAAAGCAGAGTAACATATAAGAGAAAAACTGAGTAATACTAGCATTACATCCAAATATGACCAGTGTTACACCAGACTATGATTTTACTAATTCTTGTTTGTACTTATTCATACTTTGTTCTCTACCCACTACTGCCATGCCTTTCTGCAGGAAGAATATATTTCTCCAACCCACTGATTATGGGCTAGCCACACAATTAGCTTTGTCCAATGGCATGTAAAGGGATGTGACATATGACATGTCTGAGCTATAATTTTAAATGTCATTTTGTGGTTTGATTATGCTCCGCTACATGGATCCATCCTTGAATGTTGGTCTTCTGCAATGATAATGGGATGAGAAGACATGTAGAACTGAGATGGTGGCCAAAGTGGCTCAGAATTCCCCAGTAAGCCCAGTAGAGCCACAGCCAAACTCATATAATAAACTGAAGAAATAAATGTTCATTGTTTTAAGCCACAGAGACTTATTTTTTTATTCCTGGAGCAAAAGTTGATTTACATGCCTTACAAGAGATGCTGGAAGAAAATATTAGTATTGGGCCTTCTTAAAAATTAAGTTTTATATATGTAATTATTCTGATTACTATATCTAAATGTTCCTTTTTAGATATACTATCTGATACATTTTATATCACTTATTCCAACATTCTGGTTAACAACATAACATTTGTTGGTTTGTTTCTTTGCTTGTTTTATTTGGTTTTGTAATATAATCCCAAAGTAACATGTTAACAAATCCCTTCAAGGATTGTTAAGGAAGGATATATGAATCTAAAGAATGCAAGTAATGATGTACAGTTGACATTTTGATACCATGGGTACCCAGTCCAAGTTAGCAATCTCCTTTACCATAAAATGGAAACTTAATAATTGGTTAATTATCAGCTGGATTTGAAATGTCCCACACTATGTACCATTTAACATTCAATCTCAATTTATACTGCTGCTCCTTTCCCTATATCACTACTATTTTTTTCCTTTCAAACATGGGAATTGGTACTTAATGACTCTTCAACAAAAATTACATTTAAGTAAAGAGAAAACACTCAGACTAAAGGGGGAAAATAGTTATTCCTTTGGGTGTTGAATTTTTCTAACTCATTAAATAGTATTTCCAAGAAGGCATGAAAATAATTTCTAATGTGCCATGTTTGTTATTTGCAAACTGCCTAATGCGCACAGATTAGAGAACAAAAAGACTGTTAGTTGATTGGATAATCTGAAAACAATGTGGCATTGCAAGAGTGAATAATAATTTTATATTTCATGATTTGTGTATGAGTCTGAAATGTACACTGTGGTTTATAATTTTTGGATGTGCAAGAGGATTTTCAAAGCTGCTCACCTTTCTACACAAAAAGTGTTCCATTTTAGGTTCTATTATCACTACATTTATTAGCAATTTCTGAAATAGTCTAAATAATGGTGACACTACCCCAAACATTCTAAACCTAAAATAAGTAGAAACTGACCAAGAAGAAATACATTTGAAGGCAGACCTAATACTGTAAGTGTGTGTCGTTATACACTTTCCTCTATCCTCTGCCATTGATCCCCTGGGGCAAGTAAACTACAAAAAAACTGTGGTTTAAATATTTATGAATCATATTACAGGTGAGATCATGGGTTATTAAGATTATGAATATATTTTATTCATACTATTCTCTAGAGGAAACCTTTGGGGTTTAAAAATATTGCAGTTCTGTCATCCATGATGCTCTATCTTGTTTTTCTTTTTCTTTTCTATGTATATAACCCAAAGGCTTCATGTAGTTTCCTTAGCTATGTGTTGAAATGCCTGATCTTTTTTTCTTCTAAATGTTTTCCTTTTCTGTTTTAACCTTTTTATCCACATATATTTAGCTTGGTCTGTAAACAGTAAAAGTGCTGACTGAACTACCTCAAAAGAGAATAAAGAAAATAAAAGTGGACCTGAAAATCAAGAAAATAAAGGAAATAATTTTAACTGTTCATAGTCATTTGTAAAGTAGTCAAACAGCACAAATTCAAAATAGGCTGTTCTTTGAAGTGACAGAATATGGGAATATCACTTGCATTGCAGAGCTAATGGATTGTTAACGTTTGCAATAGCTTTAGAGAACATGTAGTCTAAAAGATTTTTCTTGACTTTATAAGAAAAAAAAAAAAGGAAATCCATGCTAAGAGAGCTAAAGGTCACATAGCTATTCCTTGGTAGATTGATAAATATCAACAAGATGTCCTGATTTCCATAGAAGCATGTTTTCAGTTCAGAAATGTTCCTTGTAATTGATTCATGCATTCCTGGGGAAAATTTGGCTCATCATTCAGAATAGCATTTTGGATTATGAATTGATTTCATTTAACTGTTAATATGAATAAGAGATACAAAATAACTTTTTTTTAGGTATTTTTTACAAAACATTTTCAAAAAATGTCATCTGGACTTCCAGTTTGTGGTTAGATATGTAGGAAACTTGGAAGCAACCACATACTTCCTCACAACAAGAAAAAAAAGGCTGGACAAGTCAAAAATATCACTTCTTAGACCCATCAGAGAACTGAAGTCACAGTACAAACTTGACAACTAGGAAAATACAAGAAATCACAGCTCACCAGGACCAGAAACTGTCCCTGGAACTGAAAATTGGTACAAACTCTTAAAGGGAAATTGAGTAAATATTAGAAACTAACAATGGCTAAGCTTGAAGATAAATCTCCCTGGAGGCACTACCTAACAGGACTGTCCACACTTTTGTGAGTTTTACTACCAGAAGCCCCTCCAAGTTCTCAGGGTGGAGAACAGAGAAAACTCCATTTGTGCTTCCAGCAGGCAGAAGCTTTGAAAGGATTTTTTATACTATACTTGTTTTTCTTATAATAATAATTGAGTACATTTCTATGTTCCATTTGGAAAGTTTCCTTCTAAAGCTTGCCTTGTATGAATTAATTTATTTTTTAATCAAAATTAGCCATCTTTTCATCAGTTTTGAAAAAAAGTGTACTATCTCCAGTACTTTTCTGTCTGCAAATTATGGATTGATGAAATTTGAATTATATTTTTCAAGGACAACTTATAAGTCTTCCCCTTTACCAAGCTGTATATGAAATGTCAATACAGAAAAATGTTTGCTTCTTATAAAACTGTCCTAGTGGATTCATATTTAGATTACTCAAATTTTGTAATTATAAACATATTAGGGTATGTTTTCACTGAGAATCAAATAAAATTTTTAAAATTCTCATATCAAGACAGGTACAAAACAGACTATTGATCATGCCAAAGAGCAAAAATTATGTTTTTATGTCACTACACATCTCACTGTTTATGAGGAAGAACATCCAGAAGGCTACTGAAGATGACATTCTAAAGCCCATAGGTTACTAAGACATGATATATTATAACCATATTGCAGGAGACTCTACACTTATTGAAACCAAATATATTTGTCTCCACAAAGCATGGGTGATGGGCTAAAAAAATCCCAGTGGCAGTTTCTCTGAACTTGATTTTCACTTGGAACATTCATTTGGATTTGCCTTTCCCACTATATTATTTGGTAAGAAGCACTACTAAGTTTCTTACCCTTTGTAATTTTGTCTCAACTGTTAGGTGTATTTAAGAGCTGGGATAAAACAATGCTGAAAATAATATCATCCTTTATTCTTCTTAGCTTAGTGTTAAGTTGACATCTTCTAAATTATTTAGGGCTAAGTGAGATCAAAAGGAAATCACTGCAGAAAATCCCCACTCTTCACAATTAGTAAATATCTACATATAAATTTCCCTTTAGCTTAAGACTTATACAATTTTACATGTTTTTCTTGATTCTCACCTCTCAGCTTTTCTCCAAAGGGGAAATAAAATATATATATTAAAAAATCCAGATCCCCACTATATGAGGAAGATTTAATGCAGTGTTACTCAAAGATATAACTCTGGACTTGGACTATTTTACAAACTGTTACAAGTCCTTGACAAGATATTTTTATATCATTTGAAAAGTAGGCGTAAATTATGATTCCCTTTTATAGACTTTGAGAGAGTAAAATATTTTCTGATAAATATAAAGGAAATGGGGCTTTTACTTTGTATCCTTTCAGTTTTATTTTTCTAATGTTTTGCTTTCAATTTACTAAAGTATCGGCTTGTCATCATCAAATTTTAAAGTAGCAACAATATCTACAACTTGCTATTTATAAGACAATTGTTCACTAGTTAATTTGCCTCTCAGTCTTGTAGTTTTGAAGAGCAGAGGCCCTGGAGTCAATTTACAAAGTTCACATCCCAGGTGTCCTTTTCCTTTCTAGGAGACACTGGGTGATTATTAACCTGTGGCTCCCTCATAATATAGCGGTGGCATTTAGTTCTATCCCTGACATCCACTAAGTAATCAACAAATGTCAGTAACATCTATTATTGTTATTCTCTGAGTCAAAGAAAATTTCTCACTTCGCTTTCTCCAAAGTGAATCCTACCATTCAGTTCTACATCCTGGTCTGAGAAGAAAACAAAACCCAAACCCACTATTTGTCCATAATTGACTTCCAGAATTGTTAAGGAACAGAAAAATTATAAATTGAAATGTCAGTCCAGGAAAGAATAACTTTAAAACCTACAACACCGAGTAATAATAATACCTTAGCTATGCAATAACTATGTATTAGATGATTCAAAAATACAGAGTTATCAGACTTTCACTTACCAAACAGATTATCTGTCTTTCTCAGTATATTCAAATGGAAACAGGGAAGCTTTATGTTCGCATACCTCTATGTGGCACAGAGTGTATGGTAGCTAGAAGTGTCTCAGTGAAGATTTATTAATTAGATAAATGAACAACAAAGTAAACAGAGATGATAGGCTTACAGATATTCCTTTTTGTCTCCTTTGGATGCTATTCTAACAGTGCAAGAAGGGCAAAGTCTAAAATCAGGATTTTCCTATTCAGGCCTCTGTTTCTGTTCGTACATTTTGACTATCACAGGATTTGACTATCATAGGTTTATGATAAAACTATTTTAAGGCACCATCTGCCTTATAAATGATAACCAATTAAGCCTCTGTGACTCTAAAACAGTATGTTTAATATTGGTCTGCATACAACCTAAATAATAGTAACTGGGAACAGAATAAACATGAATAGTCTAAGCCATTAACATTTGAGGAACTCTGACATACAGAACTGTATATTGGAAATGACCTGGTCCTACCTTTTCTTAGTTAAATGCTATATGTCTCAGATTGACCACTGTTTTTTCAATATTGTATTTATAGCAAACGTTCTTTTCTTTTATTGAAGTCACAGTTCTTAAAGCAACCTGACAATAGATATAGACTCACACTCAAAAATAAATAAATGTACTCATAAACATATTCATTAAAGATTACACTAGTGCTTAATTTCAAAGGATTCATGGAGCCCCCAGAAGAAAAAAAAGACACCAACTTTAATAATTCTTGTTCATAAGTCTTTTAAAATACCGCTGTGCTCTATTCCCATACACAAAATAAAGTTTTCTTTCAAAAGGGTTATTTTCCATTGGCTTTAACTTACCTTTTTTCCCTCATATTCAGAGATATAAAAATATCAAACTCGAGCATATTTTCTTTAAAATATGTTTTTATAGGAATTTAAGACAGAATCTCTCCTGTTCTTTTAATTTTCGTAGTTTGGTTACTGATTATATATATATATACATATATGTTTTGAGTATTTTATTTGTCTTACCTTTCTTTTTCACTCTTTTTTCTTCTTCTCACTTTCCTTCTATTATATTTAAGGGATTTAGTTCTTTTTTAACATTTTTTTCCTCTACTTTTTGAAATTGATATTCTACTTTTCTTTCAGTTAATACAGTAAATGTATCATATCCAGTCTAAACATGTATAAAAATTCAATCATTTTATTCTTATAATGGAAATATTTCAATTCAAATAAAATTTTTAACTCAAAACTCTACCCTTTCATATTCTATGTAAGTATAGAAATTTTAAAACCCAATGACTAATCATTACCATATGTTTTTTACTCCGTATTTGTAAATGAACAGTTTTATAATTTATTTACTCTAATATCATGGATATGCCATAAGTTAATTTAAATTTTCATATTTTGAAATATTATTTCACCTTCATTCAATACCATTTGGATAATAGTATACTGGAGATTTTCCTGTTGATTTTAGGCATTTAAGTTTGATGATAAGAAGTCATTATTTTGTAAGTAACCCACTCAGTTTTATTTTATTTTTCTGATACATTTTAAGATTTTATTTTGGGGGGAAGTGTTATGCATTATTAAAAATTAATAATTACTATAATGCATGCTTGTACATTTTAATACTTTGTAGATGATATGATTTTCTTCAATCATAAAAAAATGTTAGATTTTAAATAGTTTTGCCCATTTTCATAGTAAACATTTGACCTTTTCATTTTATATTTCACTAAATTCTCTTTTATAACTTACAGCTCCAAACACTTCTGCATCTGATATTCGTACTTTCATTTGGTCTACCTTCTAAAATACAAATTCTCTTTTGAGATGTATTTAGAGTAAATGCGACATGTGTATGGCAATATTCCATTCCTGTAATTATTATTTTTTTAATTCTGATATGCCTATTCTTTTCTCATACTTTCATGCACTTACCTTGTGGATTCTATTGCATCCTTTGTTTTATTCATATTTTAAACATTCTTATTTTGGAAACTCTTCAAAAATTAATATTGTTTCTTTAGTAAGGAAATGTTAAGTATGTCAGCTGACTTCATCTTCTGAAGTTTTTTCCTTAGTTAATTTGCAATACTGTTTTTCTTGACTCAACTTCAATTGGGTTGTTTTGATGGAAGAACCATCTGTCTTGTCTTGTGTAGAGGTACACAAGGAATATCTAGTCCTGATGTAATTTTAAGGTTAATGTCTTTGGTTGCAATTACTGAGCCAAGCATTTAGTGAGATACTGGGTGCAGCCTATATGTTTACTGAAGTCTGCTCTGCATTCACTTTTTTTTTTTTTTTTTTAAATATAATTTATTTTATTATCATTAATTTACAATTACATGTGCAATATTATGGTTATTAAACTACCCCCTTCATCAGGTCCCCCCCACCAACCCCATTACAGTCACTGTCCATCGGCGTAGTGAGATGCTATAGAATCACTACTTGTCTTCTCTGAGTTGTACTGCCCTCCCCGTGCCCCCCCAACATTACATCTGCTAATCGTAGTGCCCCTTTTTCCCTCTTATCCCTCCCTTCCCGCCCCTTTTCCCCCGTCCCTTTCCCTTTGGTAACT
>JAVSCE010014739.1:0-34585 GCA_032199065.1 Smutsia gigantea
AACATGATACATGATACAACATGTGTGAACCTTGAAATCCCAGTCACAAAAGCCCACATATTGTATGATTCCATTTATATAAAATATCCACAATAAGTAAATCCATAACATCAGAAAGCGAATTAGTGTTTTCAGGGGCTAGAAAAGAGGGAAGAACTGTTAATAGGCATGGAGTTTCTTTCTGGGATGATGAAAATATTCTGGTATTAGATAATGATGATGGTTAAACTACTCTGTAGACAAAGAAATCCTTAAGTTGTATAGTTCAAAATGGTGAATTTTATCTCAATTTTTTAAAATTACAGATTAACATATAACATCACCTCATTTTATATTATATACATGCAATATAGGTAGATTGATGGATTATGGACAGATGACAGATAGGTAAAGAGCTAGAAAGAATAGGCTATAGATACATATTTTGAAATATAGGCACCAAAAATAGTTATCTCTGGTTAGTGAAATGAAAACTGACTTCCATTTTCTTCTTTATTATTTCCGGCAATAAATGGCTTATATACATTTGCAAAAAAATATATGTTTTCTTTAAAATACAGGAAAGACAGAAGACCTAGTAGACAGAAATACAGATGTCTTTTGGAAAATGCTACACTTAATATCAACAGCTAACATGCACACAGATACTAGCAGTTAGAGATAAAAAGGACCCCTCAGAGCCTTCTGAAAGCAATGTTCTCCCCTACACAGTTGAGAAAAATTTGGGAGAATCCAGTTCAGTTACTCTGATTCTGTAAAAAGAATTGCATTTAGCCAATGAGTTCAGTTCAAGTAGGTCAGGTGGCCAACCTCTGAGAAGAACCCCAATAGTATTCCCGTATATTTGTCTAAAAGATGTTAGCACCTGGAAAAAAAAAAGATGTATGTTCCATAATTAATGATAGCTAGCACTGACATTCCTAAAGACCTTGGTATTATATGCTCTGGGTCTGGGTCTGCAAATATAAGCTACTTGGAACATTAGAGTGACAAAATCCTTTTGATTAAGATGAAAATAACTTTTGCATCAAGACAAGTGGTTGAGATAGTATTCATAACATTGATATTCTTGTATAATTTAATTGTAGATTTGTAGCTTTAAATAGCTACAAAAAATTTTTTCCCAAAAAGCATTAAGAATTAAGTTCCATATCCCAAACTAATGTATTTTAAAACAACCTCTTCCTTTTAATAGCTACATGGTACATATAGAGTTTCCATATTAACCAGCAATTTATGTCTCCATTTTACAATTCAGTTTAGCCTTTATGTCAGTTCTAAGGGAATGATCAATTTCTCATATTTTTAGTACACTTATCACAAGTGTAGGAAAGAATAACTTTTATTAAAACAGAAATGTTTTAAATCTATGTTTATAGAGTTTTTTCCCAGTATATTTATTATAGTTTTATACTGAATTGCTACATAGAAATTAGCTTTAATTAAGAATAAATTTCTTGGTACCATTTAAAATGAGAAGTGGGATATTATTCATAATCATTAGAGAATAACCTGTTGCCATTTTAAAGTTCTGTTTTATGGAAACACACTGGATTTAAATACTAATTAAGGAATTACGAGCAAGTACACGTTTTAAATTGGTTCTAAATATGTCTGTGAAAGTAGAAAGTCAGTTCTATACCCATTCCATCATCAGCTGTCTCTCTTTTTAACTAATTCTAGCATTCTTATATTCAATTCCACACCACCACAAAACATAAGTCATGCGGAATATCTGACCCCACCATGGGAAATTTCTCTAGCCTTTGCCTACTTCCTCCTCATTTATCAACTGAATGGGTTTCCTACAGGCTGTGAATCTTGGTTGCTCATTTCCTTTGTTTCCTTTGCATTTCAAAACTCAGCTCCAGACTACTTTATCTCAGTGTGGACTTGAACCACACTTAATCTGAGGGATCTGCCCCTCATATTTGCTATTGACTACAAGCTCAAAATCAGTACAGCAATCAGTATGGTTGGAGCACTTTCTGAACCCAGCCTTAGTCCCCTGGACAACTAGAACCAGGCGCCACCAGCCGGCTCCCCTAGGCCTTCCTGCCCTTCCAGGGAGTTTGAACATCATCATCACACTGACATTATCAAACCACGGCTGCGTCGGTTCTTGCTGGACATTGTGCACCAATATAAAGCTATCCTATACTGAAGATGATCCCAGTGACCTAGTGATTTTATCTATAAAACATGATGTTAATGCTGACTTCTAATAATGGCATGTTCAATGATGAATAAGAGGGTCATGACTAGACAGCTATCCAAAGAGGGAAGAGTCCAGGGGCCGAAACAGCAAACCTTTGGAATCAAACCTACCATCGCTATGATATCTCTGAAAAACTGTGACTGTGAATATTCCCTATTCTGAATGAAATGAATATCACCTGTATTATAAGGTGGCTGGAGGATTAAAAGATACATTTGAAAAATATAGTATATTATCAATAATTATTATCATCTTCATCCATCAGTGTCATGTCTATGAATGTAAAAAAATCAGTAATGTTTGGTCAAATTGCAGTTAACTAAAAAAATTATCTTCTTCCCCATTGATTTAATCAGTGCTGTAAAAAAAAAAAATTGACCAAGTTGACATTTCATTTTTGTCAACATGAATTCCCAATTGAAAAGAGTTAATGCCTTAAAGTTATTTATCTTCTTATTGGTGATTAATACTGCATTTCACTCTATATTTAGCTAATTGATAAATGGATCTGTTGAATCCTACCAAATTTAAGAAAATGGAATAATCAAAAACATTAAACCCACCTGACCCTTTACTTTGAGCTTTACTACTTTCTGTTGAGGCCCAAGTTTAATAAAATTATTTGTTCTTGTGATTAAACTGAAATTTCAGTCCACTAAAGAACATACCCTCTCAAAAACAGAATTCTTACACCAGATAAACTGAGGAGTTTATTTTCTCTTAATTTGCTGTTATGAATCTCACATTTTAAAAATACCTCTACCTAAGAAGTCTAGCATATTACTAGAATTAGCACAGTAGGTAAAGCAGCATATCCAAATGCATAATATATGTGAGGTACCTGCTGATCATGTCACAGCCAGAGAGGCAACCTGCCCCCTGCATTCTACGAGCTGAACCGGGACTGCAGAGCACCCGTGTGAGTCCTGGACCAACGTCATCAGCTCAACCACAAGTGCTCACTCACTGGAATAATTAATTTCTGCTTTACTGAAGTACTAGACTTCCCAAATACATACAAGCATTTACATATCATAAACTCATAAAAGAAGACACTTGCGAATAGTGGCTATTAAGGGTTGGGGGGAGGGAAATAGGGAGGTGCTGGTCAAAGGGTACAAATTTCGGTTACGCAAGATAAAGTTCTAGAGATGTACTGTACAACAGATGGGCTACAGTTAACAATCCTGCATTGTACACTTAAAAATCTGCTAAGAGCATAGTTCTTATAAGTGCCCTTACCGCAAAAGAAAAAAATATTTAAAAAAATAAAAGGTACAGGAGGGAATTTTTGGAGGTGATAAGTTTATGGCCTTGATTATGGTGATGGCTTTACCAGTGTATACTTTTCTCCAAACTCAATGAATCACATACATTAAATATGTCAGCTTTTTGTGTATCAGTCATCTCAATAAGGTGTTCTAAAAAATCCACTACCGAAACCATAAGAATTTTTCTTTTAGAAAGTTGATATCCCAGGTTAATGGGGCTAGCACTGCAAATTTTTTTTATTCATAAGGTGAAGTTCTATATGTTCCAAAACAAACATCTGAAAAGAATAATAACAAAATATTCTTTGGAATTTTTATGAAGCCGTTTTTCTTTCTCTGAAATTGCTCAATGCTTTATGCTTTCTGAACTAAATGTCTTCTGAAATTGAGCTCCTGCAGAAGTTGATAGAAACACTTAACTTTATGACTAAAAACCCTCAGAGATGTATGTAAAAATATACATTTTGTATTTTTAAATCCTGAGAACAGTCTAGGAGAATAGTGTATATAATATATATTAGAATGCAAACCCTGAAACTCCCTTTTATCTAAAGGAAAACAAAATCACAGGCCATACGTTTGTTTTTTTCTGTCATCTGAGAGCTTGTAGAAATTGTATCTATATCTGTTAGCTACTTCATAATTAGTTAATTTGTTCTTATATGCTAATTAAATTCAAATACAAAATGCAGAGTTAGAAAAAATAAAACACATTAAAGCAGCTTTAAAAAATTGGGTCCCTTTCGGTCTTTATCTTTCAACAATATGTGACTTTTGAAAATATATTTCTTTCCACTCATTTCCTATTACACTTCATTTCTGTCACACTAGTTTCTAAGGTTCCTTACTTTTTCAATGATAAAAACATTATTGAAACAGTTATACCAAATTTAAAGGATAGGTGCAATGGTATCTTGAAACAACAAATAATCAGATTATCTCACTGGGGAAAGGGAAAATTTATGCTCACATTTTCTTGATCCGTAGTCTAGTCTGTTGTTTATCATCAGAAGGAAACTACATCCAAGGGCCAATATCCAATAGGATACACTCCACCTATTTATTGCTCTTTCAAGACCAAACTCATGTAATTGTCTATCTTTATCACTGCAAATAGGAGGAAGCAGAATATTGTCAAACATGACATAAAAGGAGTTGAATATTAGTCTTAGAGAACATGCTTGGGTTTTTTTTAACTTAAAAAGCAAAAGGAAGATGGGAGAAAAAAGGGAAAAGAGAATATTTTCCCACCCTCCTATTACTATTTAGTGATAGTCATGGTTATTGTTTGATCTAGTCTTTGTCATTATATCTACACTATCTAAAAAAACAGTGAGACTGAACTAACTGTGCAGTTTTAAATCCTTCCTTTTTTCAATTAATGCTAACTATGGAAAACTATGTGCCAACACATAAAGATCACTAATATAACTTTATTTGCTATACATTTACTCTCTTTAATATATATACCATAATTAAGTTTACTGGTCCCATAATGGTAGATACTTACATCATTGCCAATTATTTGACCATATAACAATATTACCAAAAAATCTCATGCTTATTTCTTTGTATAATCATTTGTTTTTTAAAAATTCTTCATTTGGACTTTCTGTGTCAAAGTATTTCAATGTCTGATACAAATAACTTCTTTTTAGGAATTTTACCTCTAAATATCAGTGTCTATGAATAAAGACTAATGTTTATATAATATGAAAAAGCCCTAAGAATTATACTAGGATGCAAAAACACACACACTTTGTTCTCTGGCCTATTTGTGTGCAGTGCAAGTGTGCACACAAATCACCTGGGAGAATTTTAAAAGGCAAATTCTAACTCAGGGGGTCTGGGCTGGAGTCTACCTGTACTTCCAGCAAACTCCCGGGTGATGACAGTTTTGCTGATCTGCAGACCATGCTTTGAGTAGCAAGCCTCCATGTCTATGTATTGTTATAAGATCATCAAGGAAAGTTTTCACCTCCACATCTGCACATCATTGATTCCTAAATTCCATAGACTCCTGAGGGGTCTATAAGTGAGCTTTATGTAATTTTTACACCATCTGTAATGGTTAGTAATCAGTATGCATGTGAAAGTGCATTATTCTGGAGGGAATAAGCACTTTAATCTAAAACTCAAAAGGGTTATGACATCAAAAAGTTTGTTGATATTTTATTGTGTCTTAAGGAATGGATAGAAATACTGATCAAGTTATGTTTCACTTTCCCTTCTATACACCAGATCCTTCCTGCAAAAGTCTTTCCCAAAGAAACATTATAGTAATGGACTCACTGCGAGTCCATGCACAGCAGCCTTCTCTCACAGTGCATTTGTGTGGCACAAACAGATAATCTAAAGACAGGTATTTGTTGGCTTAAGGAATAAATGAATTTTTAAAACATTAGGAAAAATTTAAATTTCTCCTAAAGTAGCTCCCTTTGAAGCTGTTACGAAACATGAGGCTATCAACTCCATACTGTTGACTAGGAATGGTCATAATTATAACCACCTCTTCGTGAAATTATTAGCAGCACAGTCCTTGAGAGGCCCAGCAGTCCTGTGTTTCTCAAATCGGGATGTCAGTTCTATTGTGCTTAGTGGAATGTGTGATTTATTTTTCTCAAAGGAACACATTTTGAATTGAAAACCCAATTTGGAAACAGTTACAAAATTTGGTGGGGAAAGGCTGTGAGAACCATAGTTCTTTAAGTATACACAATCATATGAACAAAACTGACGGACATTTCCAGATACCAAACAACCAAAAAACAAACATAATAATGGCTTAGAAACTGTTGATTCATTCAAAAATGCCTGTTTCTCCTCGTCCAGAAAATTACAATGTAGAACATTAACGTCTCCCTGAAACATGTGGCTAGAAAAGAAACATTAACCTGTTGTTTAGGCCAAATTCAATTTGGGTAATTATGTTCTAGTTGCCTTGAAGTCCCCTAAAGTCTCTCATAATCTGTGTCACTTCTACACTTAATCTGTTTACAGCAGTCTATCTCCTTCAAGTGGTCATTACCATCTGCCCTAAGGTGGCTGCATTTCAGCAGAAGGGGACATGATTCCTGTACTACAGAGGTACCAGCATGAATTATTATTGCTCTGAAAGTTGATGATGCAAATTTACCTGTGAAAGACATGGAAAATATTCATAAAGATAGGTCACTGTTAGCAGTTATGATACCAGCCCCCTGTTCCTCATAGCTCCTGAAGTTTGATTTAACCAACACTTTTCATGATGGAAGTACACTTTGAAAAAAATAAAAGCATGTATACCACACTTCTCTGTAATATGAGTGTGTTTTGTATCCTATAAAGTTATGACATATTTACATTTTGAAAACAAACTTTTATCAGGTGCTAAAGTGTATTTTTTGTTTTGTTTTGCAATCCTGCGTAGCCTAAATATCATAGTTAGATTTTTAATAATACTTTCCTTTTCCCCCATTACCTCTCTTTAAAGAGCTAACTCCATCCATAATCAGAAGAGATGTACCTTATATGACCCAGAGAGACCTCCAGATACTTTTCTACTGCTCTAGCACAAAGCAGAGAACTCCCACTATTAGCATAACTATTTGGATTAAGCAGAAGGTATGTGTAAAATGTGACAGGATTGCTCTGGGAGGTTAACTCACTAACTTGTTAATATATCAACATGGATGATTTTATCTTTACCTCGGCACAGTATCCTGATGGTAGGGTGCATATGGACAAGTAGGTTTCTTTACAAAGGCAGTTTGGAGTATTGGAAGTGCAGCCTGGGTGGGCAAGTATGGACAGACAGCCGGAAGGCACTATAGAATGAGATAGAGAGCCCTAAATATTGCCAACGGGATCAAAAAACAATTGCCAAATACAGATCACTAGCGTGTGCTTAAGATGACATTTACCTGCTTTATAACTTAGTCTCTGTCATTTCTCTGCTGTATTTACAGGGGCTAGTCCACTTCAGAATAAGTCAGCAACATCCCAGTCTAGACATGCTAGAGGTATTCTCATCGTCTCTGAATATTTGTCTCAGTTTCTCCACCACGTATGATTTTCCTTCTTTCCATCCCATGACTACAGCCCTTAAAACCTGATCTTATTACTCAACTTCTGATGCCTCCCTACGGCCGAAAGTACAAAGGTCAGTTTTGTTTGGCTGGCATTGCAAGCACCCTCGTGCCCTTCTACTCTGGTCTGACCTTACTGCCATTTCTACCACACTGGTCACTGAGTCTTACTGCACGAACTACTCTAGCCACACTGTCTGCAGACTACACGCTAAATTCCCAAGGCACAGCATCCGCTCTCCCACATTGCGCATGCTCTTCAAACGGCCTGAAATGCATGTCCGTCTTTTCTCTGCTATCAACTCCTAATCCCGTTTCAAGTTGTTGTTCCAGCGCCATGTCCTTCGTGCTTTCTTCCTTCCTCACATTTGGTAATAACTTGAGCAGTTTGCTTGCATCCTCTTGATTGCACCTACTTTATTTTGCGTGGAAGTACATCTACTGCCTCATCTACTATCTCACACACTGTGCACTGTATGAAGTTAGGATATGTCCTCTCACGACACAGCATAGTGCCTCCTATGTCCTCTCATCACACGACATAGTGCCTTATATGTCCTCTCATCACATGGTATAGTGCCTATACAATGCAGATGCTTCATAGTCATTTATTTGAATTTATTTCCAGCAGTGTAATTTATATCCAAAGGCCCAGAGAAGAGCAATCTGACAAGAGTAAAGGGGCAAATAAATAGAAGGGACTTAGAAGCAATGCCTCACAGGTTTTCCATAGGTTTATCTCTTGGTTTCATTGTACCTTCCACAATAGTTTTCTCAGTAGTCTCATTACATTAGTAGGGGTTCCATAAACCTTCTGGAAGTCAGTCTCCAGAAGGACTAGCTAATTTTGGAGTTACAGCCAAGCAAGAGGAGGCACTGGCAGGGGGGCATGCCTTCCTTCCAAGCCTAGGAAGGATGGCGTTGCAAAAGCAAAAGGTAACTCTGGGCTAAATTAAAGTAGCATGCCAAGGGCACAACCAGGAGACAATATTAATACCAATCATGATAAAGTGAATAATGTAGCAATATCTAAATTTTCATTAGCCAGTTCCTACAGTAATAACCTCATGTTGAGCAGGCTCAGAAGCTGTGATGTGAATGCGACCTTACGCCAGGAACCCAGCACTCTCTGCTTGAATGATGTGAAGGATCATTAACCACATCTTGCTGAAGAACATTACAGGTTATAAAAATGTCATCTAGACCATGCCGACAAGCCCATCTGTATTTAAAGCTGAATCCCTTTGAGATAAAAGCACTCCATGTGGCTCAAATGGGGCTGTGATTTCAGATATCAGAACACTATTAACACATAACCGGAGCACACAGCTGTAATCGAGCAGTTGAAGGAAATGTGGGATATGAAATCTCTCCAATTGCCTCACTTAGAGCCTAAGTACCCATCAGAAGACTACACCTTAGACAGAAAATAAAACTTTAAAAATATTTAGTAACAACAATAGTATTAATCAGAACCTAAGACAGTCTTTTGTGCAATTAATGGCTGAGGTTCTATTTTACAGAATGGTGAGCAGGAGAGCCAAAGATATTTATGACGGGCATTGCCTACCATCTGCCATGGGGTAAAAAGGTTTTTGTGAGAATCAACTGGAATAACTAAGAAGAAAATATAATTTCAAAGTGGGATAATACCAAGCTGGTCTTTTTTCTAGAGTAACATCAATGGGATAGATTGATGTCTGGGAGGAAATGAACGATTCTAATATCTGTGCATATTAACACACACGCACGCACGTACACACATATACATAGCTGTGTATTTATATTATGTCCTTCTGTCTGTCTCTCAAAGTGGTCATATAAGAACATGGATTAAGATATGCATGCACATGCTGGTTTTTGAGCCTTGAGGAAATCAGTAGTAAACCTCTCTGATCTGCCTTCCTGCCAGGGTATTACTCCTATCCTGTCACTCTCCCTACTGTCCCTGTCATCTTTTGAAACTAAGGAGCTGTTCTGGAAAAACTTTCCTACACTCCTTTCCTCCTACCATTTTTTCCTCTCCCTTCTCCTGCTCCCACCGTACTTATTTTAGGCACACACAGGTGGGAAGGCTCACGAGGAAAACAGCGGCCCTGAGTTGTATTTCAGTTCCCTTCCTAATGTAACAACCTCATAATAACTAGAAGAATAAACTCCTGGGGAATGTGTCATCACAAAGCTTAATTACTTCCAACCAAGACAGTTTTACATTTTACAATATTGATCAATATATCCTATTATTATTATTATTAGCAAATTAAAAAGTAACTTGGTGTAAATGCACCATAAAATGTCATATGAACTGCTTTATTCCTTATGACTTTTGGCACTGCAAAAGGACCACATAGTCAACATCAATTTATATTTAATTTTGAATCATACTTTTACAGTGCTCTTTTAGCAAGGAAAACACTTTATCAGAGTATCTCTAGCCTAGATCTGTTCACTTTCTCTTTGTCCCTAGTGCAATGATGTGTGAGTATTCAATAAAACCTTTTAAACTGACCATTTACTATTCTGAACTCCCAAAAATATAGGTCTCCAAATCTATGAAATAAATTAAGATTGGCTTAACCTCTTAAAAAATATATATTTATATTTATATATACATATTTGATTATGTATGTTTATGTATATAGTACATGTATGTGTGTACACATAAGACACATATCTCTATACACATAAGATATTTTATACACATATACACATATTATATATATATATATACATAATTGAATACATTGTCACTATCATTATTTTAAAGAAACATTATAACTTAGATCAATTAAGAATATGAAAAATAAGTTTTTAATTTATCTTCAGTTATTCCTTTTTCAATGCACTTCCTTTCTTTATGCAGATAGAGCTTCTGAGACCTATACTATTTTCCCGCTCTCTAAAGAACTCATTTTAATATTTCTTGCAAGCCTAGTCTACTGGTAACACATGCCCTCAATCTTTGAGAAAGTATTTCCTTCGCTTTTGAAGAATAACTTCTCAGAGTACAGAATTCTAAGTTAGTGGGGATTTTTTCTTTCTCTCAATACTTTAAATATTTCACCCCTGTCTCTTCTTGCTTGCATGGTTTCTGAGAAGTTGGATATAATTCTTATCTTTGTTCCTCTACAGTTAAGATGTTTCTATTCTTTGGCCTCTTTCAGTAGTTTTTATTTATCTTTAATTTTCTGCAGTTTGAAAATGCTATGCCTAGGAGTGGTATTTTTGGTATTTATCTTTCTTGGTATTCTCTGAGCTTCCTGGACCTGTGGTTTGGAGTCTGATATTAATTTGGGAAAATTCTCTGTCATTATTGTTTCAAATATTCTTTATGTTCCTCTCCCTTTCTTCTCCTCAAATTCCCGTTACACAGATGTTACACTATTTGGATATTCTGTTCTGTTTAGCCAGTCCTCGGATATTCTATTCTGTTTTTGTCAATGTTTGTTCTCTCTGCTTTTCAGTTTTGGATGTTTCTTTCTATTGATATATCCTCTATTCAAATATTCTTTGTTCTGTTGTCTCCAGTCTACTACTGAGCCCATGAAAAGTGTAATTCATTTCTGTTACAGTGATTTTTGTCTCTAGTCCTTCTTTTTGGTTATTTCTTAGGATTGCTGTCTCTCTTCTACATTTCCCTTCTGTTCTTGCATGCAGTCTACTTTACCCATTAGAGCCCTTAGCATATTAATCAATTGTTTTAATTCCCTGTCTGCTAATTCCAGTATCCCTGTCATGTCTGGTTCTGATACTTTCTCTATCTCTTCAAATTGTGTTTTTTTGCCTTATGGTATGGTATATGTGGTATACATAGGCATTGTATATGTGGTATATATTTCTTGATAGCTAGATACAATCAATGTACTGCGTAAAAGGAACTGCTGTACATAAGCCTTTCATAATGTGGTAGTGAGGTTTGGGGTCAGGAAATGTTTTGTAGTCCTATGATCAGTTTTCATTTTTTTAGTGATCCTATGCCTTTGGACTGTAAACTTCACAGTTTCTTAGTTTTCTTCCTTCCCCTTTAGATGGTACAGGTAGCTTGAGGGGTCTAAGGTTGGATACTTCCCTTCTCCAGGTGAGTTAGGCTCTGATGATTCCACAGTAGTTTAGGCTCCGGTTTACTAGTTTCCTCTGAGGACAGGCCTTGTTAAGAACAATGTTGTGACATATTTCAAAATGGTTCTTTATCCCCTCCCTGTGCCAGAAGCACAAGGGGATTTTTCTCTGACATTTACTATAGGAACCTGGTTGAACTCTTGGAGGTAAATCTCACAAAACCGTGAGGACTCCTTTATGTCAGGTACTCCTTAAACTTCCAGCTTTTCACACTGAGCCTTCAGCAATTCAACAACTGCAATTAGTTTGTCCTGCCCTGACCTAGCTCCTGCAGTGGTTTCCAATTCTGAGTCTCTGCTCCTCTAAGCCATGACTCCCTGCATCTGCCTGTCTGTCTCTCCAGTTTTGGGGGCCACAGTTTACTCTGTGGCCTCCTTATCTCTAATGGGCTGTAGAAGCACTGTTAATTTTCAGTCTGTTCAGCTTTTTAATTGTTAGGGCAGAGTACTAACTTCCAAGCTCCTTATATGTGGAACTGGAAACCAGAAGTCTCACAACATATATTTTAAGTGCAATGAAAACAATAAATACTATGAGCAAGGGCCTGTGGCTTCAAGAAGCATCCTTTATTTGTTAAACATACAGATATTGTTAATCAAAATAAAGAAAAAATAGTAAGAGACATGGAATAAGTATGGTACAAAGTAGGGCCCAGAGGAAAAAGACCAAAGTCACTTCTGCTGAGTATCTAAAAAAGCTTAGAGAAGCTGATATTTAGTGCCAGGTACCACATGAGGCAGTTTTCATACATTATTTCATTTAATCTTCACATCCCTGACAAGTAGGTAGTTTTAATCTCTATTTTACTGGAGGAAAAAAAAAAGCTTAGAAAAATTAATTGATTTGTTAAACAAACAAAAAAAACAAAAACTCTTGGTCCTTTTATCACCAGACCTCTTTCTACCACACCCTGAGATATCATAGCTGAGTCAGAAAGGTAGGCGACATTTGGGGAGGTAAAACAAACAGAGTATACAGAATGAGCTGAGGCACAGACATCCAGGACACATTCAAGAAGTTAGAAAATATGTCTCTTGTTGCAAAATTGTTCTTTCATATAGAAAAAATCTTCCCTAGACTACAAGCTGTACTTCACTGGCTAGAACTGTTATAGGACCACTTGTAGACAGAGGTTGGATGAACACATTGCTACCTCAAAGTCGTACTGAACTGTATTAGAATCAACATGATGAGTGGCTATTGGGTAGGATTGTCTGCCA
The DNA here is from genome assembly GCA_032199065.1 of Smutsia gigantea. NCBI lineage: Eukaryota > Metazoa > Chordata > Mammalia > Pholidota > Manidae > Smutsia > Smutsia gigantea. The sequence goes on from JAVSCE010014739.1 coordinate 12,896, forward strand.
CATATAGAAAGCACTGCCAAAATGGTAGCTCTTCATTATTATTATTGTGTTTTGTTGAGTCTAAGGCACACATCTCCCACTTATTAATATTTCTTAAATCAGTATATGTTCTATGATTGGTGTTAGAAGAAACTTGTGCAACTTGGCTCTGTGTTAAAGATATTGGGTACTCACCCACATGTCACCAAAGTGAGGGTGTTTACACTGTCAGCACCACATGTAATTGAACTTCAAAATTTTATTTCTAACTGTGATTAAAATGTCAATAAAAAGATGACATCATGATAATGAAACGTCATCCCAAAGAAGACAGAGATAAAGTTGAAGAAAGTAAATTTTAAGAGGCAGTATTGTTAGTGGTCAAGAATACAGGTGCTAGAATCGGAAGGTTGTTGTGGTTCCAGCACTTAGGAACTGTGTGACCTTGAGAAACCTGCTTTATCTCCTGAGGCCCAACCGTAAAATGGGGTGACAAGAAGCTCAGTATGTGGATTAAATGGGTTAATGCTAATGAGACTGCTAAGGATGATGTCAGGCACAAAGTAATGCTCAACAAATGTTAGCAATCATTATTTAATTAAAACTGAAGCAATGAATCACCATAGGGGAATACATGCCCTGTTCAAAATCAAGTGCTTTCTTAATTTCTAAGAAAGAACACATACACATGTAAATGAAACTGTGTCTATATTGTATGTGTAAGTACATACATCTATGTATATGTATAGTTATTCAAACAAAAAATCACCTAATTGATATAAGGAAGAATAACAAAAGATAATAAAATTGTCAATTATCTTGGAATATATCATAGGATTTAAAAAACTAAGAGAAGTTCCAGACACCCATAGAATTTCATTAGAGACTAAGACCCAGTGATTGCCAAAAGCTTTCAACTGATATTCAAGAGAAATGGTTTAATATCCAGCAATACATACTTTTATTATGGAAAAATCAAAAGTGAATTCCACCAAATAGGAAAAGCAAACAAAACCTAGCATTCTTAGGTATGGTTCAAAATTCTGTCACTCCTAGGCCAAGTAAAGAGGTCAAGGTCATACGTACAAGCTTTGGGCAGCAGCTTGTCACTGTGCTGCCAAAGGCCAAAGGTCACAAAATATGTAGACCATAAATATGATGAAGGATTAGACTCAACTGTTGATGGTGATATAGAAAAATCAAGTCAAATGAAATCATTTGAATGAATATATAGAAAAGTGAGATAGTTTAAAGAACTGTAAAAATTAATAAAAGGGCAATCTCCTTAAGGAGGAGTCAGGAGGCTAGAAGGGGGAGCCATACAACTCCACATCAATTACAGGAAGAACTGTCAATTACAGACACACTCAGAAGAATCTTCAACAGGAAGGAATCATCAATTACATGCCCCAAAAGGGAAAGATGTAGGTTGCATCTCCTACAAGAAATTGACTATCCCTGCAACTCAGCCAATGAGAAACTATCATCACCCTGAACTCTTGCCTTTCTCAGATGGACTTTCCTTCAAAACAACCCCTCCCAGCTTCTTCCTTCTTCTCCATAAAATGGCATTCTTTTCCTTCGCTGGATTTGCCTATGGTTTTGCTGTAGTTGGCATGTCCCTAATTGCAATTCTCCACTATTTCCAAGTAAACCCATTTTGCTGGTAAAGTAAATGACTTTTTTTTTAGGTTAACAAAACATAATGTACATTTAATATAGTGTTTCTTCTTTTCCAGAAATATGCTTATTATGTCAATTGTGAACCTTAGATTATGTGGTATCTTAGAACAATGTTATAATTCTAAAATTTGTCTTTAAGGGCTAACTGTAAATAAATCAGATTGAACTTTTTTTTAGAACCAAGTTCAGTATTAATACATATTTTATGTTGTCAACTTAAAAATTTTAATCATAAATCACTCCCAGATTGTTTGAATGGCAGCCTTATTCTTCATAGATAAATGTTCTTTTTTCATATAACCTGGTTGAGTTTTTGGAAAGAATATAGACAAAGTGTGAGAACCTGTATCATCCCTTGGCTTTTCTACTTTAAGATCTAATTTTCAAAGATTAAAAACATCTGATGCTATGGCCATATGGCAATGTTTCCCATGGACAAAAATGATATATCCCCAAGCATCCTAGTCATACTGCAAAAGAGGATGATTTTTCTCCTCTGGAAAATTAGTCTATTCAATCAAAATCTCATGGAAACAATTATTTTGTGTGTATAGCCCACGCTTCACTTAGAGTAGACTGCTGCCTGAAAATTTCTTATTCTGCAACATTATATATGCCACACAAGTATAATATGTTACACCCAATATCATTCTAACTCCCAGAGTGGGAAAAGAAAAACTGATAACACAGTGAGTTATTTCAGTTTAACATTCAGTTCTCAAGACAAATTGCCGGTTGTTAAAGGCAAGTATTATGCACTGGTGATGATCCTCAGTAAATTAAAATGTAAACAGATTTCACAGTTATTTTCAGTTTCACAGGTACTTCATAGGTATTTTTTCTAATGCTAAACACTTAAATCAAGACAAAATGTCTTGCTTTATTATCTTGGGGAAGGAAAATTATCACAATAATGTTTACTTATCTTATTCTTCACTAAGAATATTAGCGAGCACTATTTATTTAGCTATATGTTTACATTACATGGAGTACCAAATATTTAATGTACCTTTAAAATACACCTCTATACATTCAAAGTAAATGAATTCCTCAAAGTAGTGAGGGAATCAGCCTGGATGATTGGCTAATTGGGTGTCTCAGTAGATAGATGATGAAGTAAATGAGGGAAGAATTTCAGAAGGAAAGCTCACTCAGCGCTCTCTACTGAGATACATCAATTTATTATACTGTAATTACCTGTGTATGTTTCTGTTTTTATCATTTAACTGGGAGCGTCTATCTCAGTGCCTGAACTATATGTTTTGTACAACAATAGTCACGACCAGGGTCCATAGGATCACACTCAGACAATGTCATAATAGATATCCATTTTCCAAAGGGAAGAATTATTCTCTGCAAGGATGGTAATGTCTCTCAATCCATTCTCCACACTCTATCCAGCATTATATTTTTGAACTGTCTTTCTGGGGATGGGAGGGATAGGCAACATTTCTGATTAGTATCACTTTAATTTCATGATCATTAATATTCAAAAGACTTCAACACTGCCTGGAAATCTCACTACATTTCTCTGTCAGCTGGCTTTCTATTACTCCTGCTCCACAAATACTGCCTGTCTTCTCCCCTTTACTAAGTCTCCAACCACCCCACCTTCCTCTTACCCCAGCTGATGATCTCACCCCATATTCCATGGGGGAAAAAACAGAGAGGTCATAAAGCATAGCCCTACTTTTATCCCACAGCTGAATTTTCAAGGTCTTCTACCCCTTCCCCATCTCCATGTCTCTAGCTGAAGTAGGGAAAATGTCTTCCTCTCCACTTACGCTGGTTATTACCTCCTCCACCTGCTTAGGAGCCTCTCTTCACACGTTATCCATCTCTTACTGCTTCCTTAACCTCTTCTTCATAAGGCTTACCTATCAGCATTCAAATGTACACTAGTTTATTTTATGATTTGGGGAAGTAAGAGACAATGAGAAGGAGGGAGGGACAACGGAAAGAAGGATATCCTCCTTTGATACCTGGCTCTTTCTTCAGCTACTGCCTTGTCTTTCTACTTCTCTTCTTAGCCAGAGTTCTTGAAAGTTACCTAAAAAGGCTCCCTCCACTCCTTACCCTATCTTCCTTTACGCTTCAGCCCTCTGTAGTTTTCTCCTTTCCTCAGAACTGAAGGTTCCCTTTCAAAGTTACCAATTGCATGAATGTTCCTAAAGACCAGGAGACACTTATCAGTTCTTAACTTTCCACAGCCTCTCAACTGTATGAAAACACCACCTGCTTAAGGAAATGAGTTCTTCAATCTGAGGTAAGTTGGAATCCAGTTCCACCACATACTGGATGTGTGATTCCTTTAAACTTTCTTGTCCTTAAATGAGGATAGTAATTATTTCCCTCTCATGGTTTCTTTGTGGTGATTACATGATAAAATCTATGTGAAGTACTTGATCTGGTACCTGGCCAGAGAAAGTATTCTATAGTTGTTGGCTAATAATGGTGATAGTATAGGTGCTAATTCATCCTTAATCAAGGCTAGTGCTCTCTGTAGTTCAAGTACCATGACTTTTCCCACAGGTGGAAGCATTGCTGTCTTTCCTAAACAACTTCTGTGGGGTGATTTTTGGGCCTCTTCCCATGGATACAACTTGAAAGTCTGTGAAGTTTCCCACATCCTTCGATAAATCTCTTTTTGAGTGCATTAGTCATATTTGGCTTTTATTGCTGCAACTGAAACTCCTGATAAAATAATCAAATTTCTAACTAAGGTTATTCCTCTCTTCAAATTTCAGATTCATATGTTTGACTACGCTCTTGATATTCTCCCTAAGATATTTCAGAGCCATCTCAGATTTAACATGTTCTCTCTCCCCACCTCAAACTGCTGCCTCTTAGCATAAAGCAACACATCAAGAACCTGGAGCTATCAGCGAATATTCTCTGTTACCCTCCGCATTTTCCAAGTGGTCAATTTTGCCTACAAAATACATTTTTAATTTGTCCACTCATTTCTGTCTCCATTTGTTACCATCTGAAATCAAGTCACTATTATCTCACAAGTGAACCAAAACACCAGATTCTAAAATTCCTCACTCTTTCTCTACCATTCCAATGCATTCTCCTCATAGCAAATAAAATTTCTCAAAACAAAAATCATGTTATCCCCCTACTGAAAATTTCTCAATGGTGTCCTCTTGTTTGCATAGGAAAAAACTCAAAATCCTTACCATCTCTTCCAAAGCCCTGAAACTATTTAAATTCTGGCTACTTCTTTAGCTATATACCCCTGTTGCCATTTATTTCACTAAGATCCTCCCCCAGACCTCATTTCACTTCTTTAAAATAGATGGGCTTTCCTGTTACAGGACTTTTACACATGCTGTTTCCTCTGCCAGGAAGGCTCTGCCCACCCAGCGGGACCTCACCCTAACTTCAGAGAGACCTTCTTATCATGCCAAAGTTAATGAAGTGTTCTTAACATACTTTATCATGTCATGCTCTGCTTTTCCTTCATAGCACTTAGCATACTTGGAAAATACCTGTCTCTTGATATGACTGTTTATTATTTATCATCTCTGCCTGATTTTCATAAGGATAACTGGTATATTTTGTTTATCTCTAATACTTCACATCTAGGGTAGTGCCTGGCACACAGATTTTCTGTCCAAAAATATCTATCCAGTGTTTGAATTAATCATTTCCAATGATAACACCCCATGATTGCTCTGCAGTCATGTGGTGATTCTTTTCTATGGTTTCCTGTCACAGTTAAATAGAAGGGTAGGAATGATGAGACCATCTGACAGGACAGATTCTATAGCTGAACACCCAAAAGCAAAAGCCCAATCTGGTTATTTTCTCAGATGACTGGATACAGTTGTGCTCCCGGACCAGGATGAATTTGTTCGGTAGATGCCAACAAGTTGGTTATTTCAAAACTCTTATTATCTCAAACATGCAAATAATGCCTTAAACAGAAAAAAAAACTACTATGATTCAAACAATATGTTTAAATTAACAAATGGTGAACAATAACTATAACGTCATTATTAGGATGCGATACTTAGAAGGAAAATACAGGGAAATACTCTATTCCCACCATAGTTATTAGAGGAGTTATCTTTATTCCTGTGTTACCCGCAAAGTGACAATATAATCTGGGGACTTCGTTTACAAGTCACTTGCAAAATGATTGTGGGAAGACAGCTTCAGGGGGATAGATTCAGACTACTAGAAATCATGATAGCTTGGTGCATTTTTTTATTTAACTAAATCATTCTATCTTCATCTGTGTATAAAAATGTCGATTCCAAATGTGTCTAATCTAGAAACAATGACAGAGACAAAGGAGGAAGAACAACTTAAAAGGGCTTATATTCTTTATTCTACAGGTTTGAGATCAATCCTATGTACGTCTCTCTTCCCAATGTCAGCAACCGCTTTAGCTTTGAAGAACAGTTTTCCTAGTGACATATGCATGTCGGTTGGTGACAGTCACAGGAACACTGACCTCACCCCAACGCAGCGGGGACCCTGAGGGACAGAAAGGACTTGCTGAAGAATGAAGAGCTGTGCATCTTAGGGAGAATTCTCTAAAATGTGTAAAGATCAAGATTCAAAAGTGGTCAAGAGAGACCAGCGATGTCAGTGTGGGTTTAGTACATGTCTGGCCATTGAAATGCCTTACAGTCACCCATAAGGGAGATACGTATGGAAGGTAGGAGGGTGAACCCGACCAAAACAGATAATTCAATTAGGGTGAAAGTCATTCACATCCCTTATTTGACCACAATGGCCAAATAAGTGGCTTTGTCAAATAAGAAGATAAAACTCTTTTCCAGTTGCATCAAAATAGCTAAGCACATCTCAAATTATATTAAATGAGGTAACTCCAACAGATACAAGGAGACAATTACATTGATTACATAGACAAGAATTAGTTCACAAAAGCATGAAATCTTCATTGAATATACTTATCCATATTAAAGTGGTTACTTTTCAGCTGCCTCTATGGCTTACAATAAAAAAAGGATTATGTTATATATGGATAACCACAAGGCCAAATAAAAATTACAGCCCAGGAAAAATAATCTATAACAAGAATACTCATGAATACTCTTGGTATTTATTTTAATATAGTTTAGTGCAATAGGGTTGTTTGCTTTCTAATCAAAGAGCAATCTGTATTTCTATTTATTTTTCTCAAAAGTAGTAACAGAGCCTATCTGGTTAATATCCATTGTGGGGAGAAAGGGGAAGTAATTGGACCCAGGCCTATCTCAGAAGATGCAAAACATATACTTTGATATTTCTCAGTAGCTCTCAGAACACAAACTATAAACAACTGCTGGATTTAAAAGTCACAGTGGCATAGTCCTTGAGTTCGTGTAACAGGATAAGAGGGTTACAACTTTCCCTAGAGTGATGAGAAAATGCCATCCATTAGAATTAAAGTGACCTCTCTCTATAACCATTTTTAGAAATAACCAGAGCTATAAGCAGGTACGTGCATATTCTAATACTTCCTCTAAATCTAAATTTGAATTTTAACATGAGGCAATGAGGTTAATTTTCAGATTAGTTTGTATGATTATATGGCTTATGATTAGAGTAAATGCCTGGTGTCCAGTGTGTAGACAGATCCCCAAACAGTCAAATCCCTGGGTTCTGATCTGGCTTTGATATTGTCCAGTTCTGCAAACTTAAGCTCTCTTGGCTTCATTTTCTGTAAATTGAAGAAAAAAGGAATACTTTAACCTTAAGATCAACCTCCAGTTCCTTAATCAGAAAAATTATGGTAGTAATTTTTGAGAAAAATTATTCCCTTAAGAAACTAATTAATGGTCTACAGAATTAAAATCAAAGAGACTTGCTGAGGTAAACAACAAAATTTGCAAGGGATAATGTAAGGTTCATTTTCTTTAGCCTGGGTGAACTTGTACCCAGTATTTATGTGGACTTGAGAACTAGAAGTGTTTTTAATAAACTAAAACTAAAATGAAGGCATTTAAAATTATTAGCTGCTTATCAGCATGAAACACTAAGAACACTGAAGTGTGAGATTTTTCCAGTGAAACTCATCATTAAACTTTCACTAACAATACCATCATTTCTTTTCCCCATGGCGTTCACACCATCTCCCGGGCACAATCTTAGGTTTAACAGTCTTAAAACTAGGCAAGACTAGAAAGCTGAGCAGGCAAATCAAATGATTACGTTTTTTAAAGTTTTACAGGTAGTTAAGCCTTGGGAAAGCTTAATTAAAGTTAATGAAGAATTTAAAACAGGAGTGAAAATTAAAGCAGTAGGAAATGTTAAAGAAAAAAATTACTATTTATTTGAAAAAAATCCAGGCGGAGCCTCAGGGAACTGCTGCTAATTCTTACTGGTTGGAGGAAATGGCTCTGGCAAATGCAGGAAGTGACCAGAGGAGGAAATGTGGGCAGAAAAGGACAAGTCAGGGGAATACATAGAATGGAGGGTGCAACAGAGATTTTATTTTTCAAACAGAATATTGATTCTGCTTAAATGTGCTTTTCCTAACTTTCATATTATCACACAATCAGAATATCCTCAGCACTTCATATTCATTCACTGATTTATTCACACAACATCACATTCAGAGTTCAGTCTATCAGGACACTGGTTGACTCCTGTCTCACCAAATTCATTACACACTTATCCTACACGAATAGATCCCAATTGCATCCCAAATCCTGTGAAATAAAATGTAAAACTTAAAAGATCACATCCTTTTTGGTCCCAGTTACTGGTTACTCATCTTGAACCAGGCTTAGCCCTGTCTGATACTATCTATAAATGAAGACATAATATCAATATGACATTTTCTGGAATATCTTATTGCAAACATATAGTAGGCATTTGAATCAGTGGTGGTGTTTCAATTCATCAAATACCCAAAATATACAGAGAATAGAAACTAAGTAGCTGATCTGAAGTTAAAGAAGGCACTCTTTTGTGTTCAATCGCAATAGGAATTATCAAACCATCTATATTGGATTTAACTGAATTCCAGGATAGATATATTTCCAAAGCATGACTTATGGGAGAAATACAGCATTAAAATCACCTTAAGGGTAACTCTATTTACAGAAATGTACAGAAAATGGGCTGCCCTTGGGATTCTTTCCTGTTGCAGGAAATACTGAGTTCAGCCATTTCTTTATAGTTGGTAATGTGATGTGAATAATGAAAGTGATCTTAAATAGTCTACCAGTTATCAAAATCAAGAACTGCCCACTGAACTTTCAGTATTACTTTTTTTTTGAGGAGGTAGGTGGGGGTTACAAAATAGAAACTAGAAATAATAACCATAAAACAATACTAACAGGCATTAAATGCCAACATTTTGGGGGATCTGGAGACTGGTATAAGGGTTAATGATGGCCATGTTACTTGGAGTGAGTTGCTGAGGGACAGTGGCCTTACCTTGTCTCTTCTGATTGTCAAAACAGTGAGGAATGTGAAGGGTGGGCACAGTCAAAGGCCTTCCTTGATCTCCTGGAGCATCTATTGGTGTGCCAACTGGTGAGGAATCTAACAGCTGTGACTCTTCCTCATCTTGCCATCTTAGAAGCAAGACCCACCAGGCAGAATTACAGCTATAAGATGGGGGTCACAGTTAACCATTGAGACTAGGTGGGATATCCTTTGTTGTTGGGAATACTTGCTTTCACAGACAAGCTAAGTTTACTATTAAAAATTAAAAACTTGAAATGTACTGTTTCTCACCATAAGCATTGCCTTGAAGACTATGTGTACTTAGAGAAACAAATTCATCCACAGCTGACATCATTTACAAGGTCTTACCTTTGGCAATGAATTAATGCATTAGCCAGGAACTCAAATGAACAGTACTTATGCACATAGTACAATGGTTATGATTTAGTAAAGTTCACATAGCAATTTATATTTACTGGGTGCTACAATAGTTTCCATTATTTATTCTTCAAGACAGATCCATGAGGTATTATGTCCATTTTTCAGATTAGAAAGATAATGCATCAAGTAGTTACTATGGAATCATAGAGATTGAGTCAGGCTGTATCTGTACACAAAAAAAACAAGTTTTTGGAAAATAAAACTGAGCCTAAAATGCTTGCTTGACATTAAGACCAGTGGCATTCAAACATTTTCTTATTAGCAAAACTTTTTTTCAAAATACTGTTACATACAATTCTAATTTTTAAACAAAATAACAACTACATTGCATGAGTAGAAAATTTAAGTATAAATTTCTGACATTCACAAATTATTAGGGCAATTAATGTTTTTGTGAATACAAAATTTAAAATCAAAGATAATAGTTTCAGGCTTCTATCAACTTCAACATCTGTAGGAGCTGTCCAGCTGCGGGTGGGGTGAGATGGAAGGGCCGCCAGGAGAGGCACCAGCCCGGCTTGATTGAAAGGGTGCAGGAGAGGAGGCTGTGGCCCATGGGAAAAACTCCTTCCTGATGCTCATCACAGATCTGTGCTCTCTTAGGCAGGAAACAGAGAACCAAAATGAAGTAGAGATGCAAATGGTTATATGAATGTTTTAAGAAGAAACAAGCTGATGACCTGGAGGCCAGAACTGTCTCAGTCTGCTAAGAAATAATTTAATGGAACTAGAGCTTTTAAGGGGCACATGCATTCAAAAGGAGGAAAAGGGGGGAACAAATAAAGAGAAGCAGGCAGAAAGAACAGGTGAGATTCAGCTCATGGAGCTGACGGCATCATGTGCGCTGAGACCACACAGGGTCCGAGGGCAGCTCAGGAGCCCAGGCTGAGTGATGCTTCACCGAGTCGCAGAAGACAGTTCTCAGTGGAAGCTAAATGTGGCGAATCCAGATTCCAGAAGGATAGGCCATGTGTCCACAGCCACCAAAGGGAATACAAAGAGAATGGTGTGGCCTTGCACGTGAGGGAGGAAGTAAAATGGATTACAGTGACTGGAACCAGGGAGCAGGACTGCATGAGCAGAGAACAGGATCCAAAACTGACAGACTTGCAAGGGGCCTGACAGAGCATCATTAATCCAAGAAATATGGGGGTGATACATTGGGGCATGCATATGGCCTCTTAGCTCTGTCCACAGTCTATTCAATGCTTCACAACTGGACCAAGGTGAGTATTGTGACACTGGGTTACTACGCTGCTTTGTATGAAGGCTGCCTTCCAGATCAAGTTCAGTTCTTTTCAAAAGGGGAGGCATGGTTGATGTGCTCTAAGGAATTAGAAGGGAAGAATCATTTAAATAAGGGTGACCAGGAATTCCAAAAATGAATTCTATGGAAAAGAACTCTCTTCTTCCCCAAATCTGTGGAATAGAAAATTAAGCTACTACAAGTGGCAGCAGAAACCCACCTGCGATAGTGTTTCTATTAAACAAGGAAGTATATGTGATGGAGTCTTGTAAACTAAAAATAACTAGAAAAGGAAAATAATACTCTGAGGTAGTGCTGGATTTGAGTCCTTATTTCACCAAGTGTGTGTGTATATTTTTCCTGCATATAAATGTTAAAGAGGTACATTTTAGAACATTTGGAAAATTGGGGGGATGGGGAGGAACACTAAAAAAAAAAAAGAAAGAGAAATATTTAACTTTAAACCTTCCACTTAGAGATGACCACTGTTAACTGGTGCATTATATGCCAGGTTTATTCATATGTACATCTGTGTCTTGTTTATAAATAAAGTTGGGACCTTAATTTTTTTTTTTACTTGCCAATACATTGTGTACTTTGCCATTTCATTATAATCTTAAAATCTTATTTTAAAGGCTACACGAAGTTCTATTACTTCTAATAAATCCCCTAAAGCTAAAAAACTAGGTCCTCAAATTAACAGTATTTCAAATAAAGTTATGGATTAATGTCCTTGATTTAATTGCATTTATTTAGTTACTGATAATACTGATCATTTTTTATGTTTTGGGCTATTTGCATTTCTTTTGTGTATTGCCTTCAAGTCTACTATCCATTTTTTTTCTGAGGTATTAAGTTTTTATTAAGAGCTCTCTACATATTAAGTGCATTAATCTATACTCTGTTGTACATATTTAAAATATCATGGATTTGCTTCCTTTCATTTATGGTATTTTCCTACATTTAGGTCGCTTTACATTTTTATGTAGCTAAATATTTTCCCCCATGGTTTTTGTTTTTTATATCAAGTTTTGAAAGCTCTTCTCTGTGCCACAAGCACACGTATTTATTCTCCAGTCATCTCTTCCAGTTCTTCCAAGGTGCAAAGAGTTTGGAGTTTGGAGGCTGGAAGCCATTCCTAACTCTCACCTTAATGCTGTGCTCTATTATTCTGAGGGTTAATCCACTAAACTCAGGGTTAATCTGATCTGTGCTTTAACTTCCTTATCATAAAATAATAAATGGGATATCAAAAAATAATAAATGGGATAATCCATGTAAAGTACACAGCATACATGAAAGCCAGCAAATAATACTCAGTAAACCCTAGAGATTACTTAACTCCCTACCACAAGTGAACATCATTTTGTAGAACATGATAAAAATAAACCTGAACTTAAATTTTTCCAAATTTGTTCCAACACCACATTTTGAACAAAACATATTATGCCCCACTAATTTGAAATTTCACCACCATTACATACTAAATGTGTACAGGTGTTTGGATATATTTCTAGAGTTTTTATTGAAGTCCATTGATCTGCCTGGCTAGTAATGCAATACTGCTACAATATTAAAATCAGTGGCTGAATAATATTTTAATTACTTTTAGTGCCATTATCCCTCCATAATTATTCTTTCTTTAGAAAATGCCCTTGACTAATCAGGCTGCCAAAATTCCTGGTTAAAGTTCCAAAAGGGAATTAACAAAAGTATATGAAAATGTCATTCCTCAAAAGAGCACTGGAAATGCTCCCTCTAAATATTTATAGAGAGAGTCCACAAAAGGTGAACTTTTCTGTCTTCCTTAATCCTACCTTAATCCTAATCACTGCCTAAATTCTGTCCAGTAGAATAGAAGTGTACAAATGTCAGCACCAACTGGGAAAAAAATCAAGTTTTTAAAGGGTCTTTGTAACGACCAGATTGAAGACACCTAAATCTAGCCGCAAGGACCCAAGGGACCCTAATTCATCACAGGATGGTGGTCAGCCAGCCCAAGCAGCCCCTACTTCATCCATTACCACAAGGAAGAAGAAAGCAAACGCCTGCAGAGCCTGAGAATGCGTAGTGTAATTGCCGGTTCTTCCTTGTGTTCCTCTGTCCTGCGGGAAGTGCCTTGGGGGTGCGGGGTTCTTACCTGCCTCACTCATTCGGTCAGCCATCATTCTTGCTGAGTGGGAAGCTAATGAAGTGGAAAGACAGAGGCACCAGAAGTACCACCATACTAATCCTTGCAAGAGATGAGATTTGAAAATCCCCTCATAGAAATATAAAGGAAAAAAGGAGCTCCTTAGCAACTGGTTTGAAATCAATATGTGCTGTTTTAATGAGAGAAAGTTCCCGTATCTTCACATTGGCTTGATTTCTGTACTGCTTCCGGTTTAGTGATTCTAGGGAGGGATCTGTGCACAATGCCTGTGTTTTGATAGATCACTCATCATTGACTATTAAAACACCATGTCCACACTCCTATTCCACTCGGTTCTTATTTCACTTTCCGAATTACTCTAAATTTTCGTCTTGTAACAGGTTCTTTTACCTTCTCCAGGGTCTAGGAGGCTTTAAAGGAAAATAAAACTGAAAAAGGATCTATTAACAGAAATGTGTAAATTATGCTTAAGGTAGAATAAGCAGTGAGAAAAACTGCTATTTTCCAAGTTAATTCTGGCCACCAAATAGATGGGAGTGTGAAAATGACAAAATCCACAGGAGAAGTGTCTGTGACACCTTTAGGCTCAGGAGAGCTAGCGAGAGGAATGTTAAGTTTGATCAGAGGTATAGAAGTCAGGAAGGGAGCTTTCAAAAAACCCCGATAAAGGGAAGAATGAAACTACAGCTGAGATTCTGGAATGGAGAAAAGCACAGTTGGTTTATTGGGCTATTCAGAAAGAAACTTCCACTTTTCTTCTGTAGATAATTCAGAAAACAAAGAAAAGAGCAGAAGATACATGTAAAGAAATCAACAGAGTTGGCAATGACCTCAAATTTCATGAGAATTTGTGCATGTGACAGAAGGACAAATAGTAAAAAGGAGAATATTGTAAAATACAGAGTTAGGAAAGCTAATGTATAGAATAAACTAAGGCTTGAAAAATATGTATGTCAGGAAATACATCCTCCTTTTCACCTACCTCGTCATCCTCTTCCTTTTTAAAGTGCCATTCGCTTCAGGAAGGGCTAAGGCAAATAAATGCCTTTTGTTGCTCACAGAGGAAATGATTAACAAAAGTTTAGGGGTGGGGAGTGGGGTGCTTCTCTACTCATTCTCCTCTGCAGTGGAGGATAAGTGTTGAATAAAGATGGTTAGAGCCAATATCAGCATGAAGCTAGCCAGACAAGGAGACTGTGAAAGGCACTTTCTAATTCTGAATGAACTGAAGACTCTCAACCATGGTCCCTTATGGATGACCACACATTCTGGTTTACCTCAAATAGTTCCAGTTTATGCCTACCTTTCTGGCATACTTACTAACAAACCCCCTTTCTCTTCTACAGATATCTTTTTTTGCACGATAAACTATATGAACATCTTCAACATATATCAGAATGCCAAGGGGATTTCACATTTAATTGTTTCAGTAATCTGTGAGAATCAATGGAGAAGTGGTCCTGTGAAAGTTGAGATGAGCAGATGTTTTAATTTTCCAAAGTGGTAGGAACAAATATGTTGTTATATCTAGACAAAGAATATAGACTTGATAATCTGAGTGACAGATTTTTGTGATAATTTTGGGAGAAAGCAACCACTAAGCGGAACATGGGTTTATAAAGACTAATTAGTGAGATCCACCTTTATTCCTTCTTTATTCAGGTGGCTGTAGTACATGTCATGGGATTTCCGTAGACAGATTGATGTGGAATTTAATAAGACCTCAGACAAAGATCTTGATATACTTAAAGACAAAGATAGAAATATGAATTGTCATACAGTTTGATGGATTTTCCTTGGTTGAATGACTATTCCAAATAGTGTTGACTAATGTTCACTAATGAGCAACATTAACTCTGCCCTTGGCACTGTCCTTTTCAATATTTTTCTCACCAAATTGGATTAAGACATGCTGATCAAAGTTACGTCTGATGCATGGCAATGGCAGATACTGAGATGACAGAGTCAGGAACCAGAATTATCTCATCAGACTGGGAAAATGAGCCGGGACTCAAAAATTAAATTTCATGGGGAGAAACAATTTTCATAGGAAGAAATTTATTTTCCCAAAACCAGTTGCACAATAACAAGAGAGGACATGAAATTATATAGTAGCACATACGAATAAGAAATAAAGATTTTGTTGACTGAAAATCATAGTGTGATGAGTTGGCCACATTAATATCAACATCGAGAGGGTGACATATCAAATCTACTTTAAGCCCAGCATGTCACACCCAAAATAACATGCTCCATTTTGGGAGCCTCAGCTTAAGTAAGATTGTGGCGAACTGGGAACCATACAGAAACTAATCAGTACAATAAATTGTAACAGTTATTTTAAAAAAGAATGAAACTAATACCAGTAATAATAATACAGATTTGTAATCCTTTATCTACAGTTCTAAAATCCCAAAAGTGAGAAAACCATAAATGTTTAACACAAAGGTTGCCAAATCCTTACCTGAAATAAGAACAGAGAGGCTGTCTATAGTCTTTATCTATTCCCAAATAGTGTAAATATTAATATGTTTATTTGAAGAAATATTAATAGATTTGTTTATGGCATTCTGCCCTATGCCCTATTGGAAACATTACATAAGATCACCATTTATCTTTGTATTGTCTTTTAAATAAAATTCCAATAATAAAAATTTCAAGATACATCTGATATCAAAGGTTGGGGTAAAGGGCTGTGAACTAATAATAATGATAATAACAACAATATAATAACTACTGATATAATAATTATAATATCAATGTAATAGTATATATTGATATATATACTATATGCATGTATATATGCATATAATAGTATATATTATAAATAATATAATATCAATTTATTTTCAATAAATTGAAAGCAGATTCCATGCCCTCTGTGGACTGAATGTACCCCCAACATACTTGGACAGTTTAGGGAAAAGACCTCAACGATAACGGATTTATAGGGCATACAGGAGTATCTTGCAAGGTGGGTCCCTTCAAAGTAGCCATGGTATGCACTAGGGTTTGGGACAAATTCTACCGTGTCACACAAAGGGAAAGGAGAAACTTATAAAGATAGGATCAGCAAAGCAGAGGAGACATGGCTCTGCCAGCCTCCCACTGTCTTTAGAGAGTTGTGTGGTGCCTGAGTGAGCTGCTAGACACATAGTGTGGCTTGTTATTTTTTTCCCTTTTAAAAGGCAAGCTTGGGACTTCCGGGAAGATGGCGGTGTGAGCAGGGCGGCAGAAATCTCCTCCCAACACTATATTTATCTACCAAAACCCAGAAAATACATCTATTCCTAAAAGAGAGACGAGAATACACAGGAAAGCGCACAGAGTGCAGCTACACCCGAGAGGACTCGGCACCCCAAGAGGCGGGTAAGATACGGAGCCGCGACCCGGCGGGACCCGAGCCCTCCCCCACCCCAGCGCACCGGCGGGAGGAGAGGAGTCAGAGCCGGGAGGGAGAGGAAGCACACCCCGCGAAGTAGCCAGTCCCGGTGATCTGCGCGGGGAGCGCTGACCCACATCGCGCAGTGTGGCGGAGATTGGAGAGACAGAGCGGCAGGATCTGAGCAGGGAATGCGCCAGGGTGCTTGCAGCCGGCTCCCGGGAAGGGAAAAAAAAAAAAGCGCGCGCTTCCTTCAGCGGTCTTAAAGAGACAAGCGCCCAGCGGAGGAGCCGGATTGCCCCAGCACACTCAGCCCAGCAGGCTGGGAGTCCTGGGGAGTTTCAGACGCCTTAGCTGGCAACTGAGGAAGTGTAGCCATACTTAACACTTCTCACTGAGATCAACAGCCTCCTATTCGTTCCCACCCCTGCCAGAGCGATAAAGGGCCCTGCGGAGCGGCACAGTCACAGCTGTGGAATAGTGGGGCAATAGCGCCACCTAGAGCATTCCCACAGAATCTACGTCCGGTGGGCATTTTTTTTGTTTTTTTTGTTTTTTGTTTTGTTTTTGTTTTTTCTTTTCTTTCTTTTTTCTTTTTTTCTTTCTTTCTTTTTTCTTTTTTTCTCTTTTTTTTTCTTCTCTTTTTAAAGTCTTAAAGAGCCCAGCTGACATACGTGGCAACTATCAGTGACCAAATTATACAGCCATGAAAAGACAGAGGAATATGGTTCAGACCAAAATCAACCAGACAACCCCAGAGAGGGAGTCTGAAGGGATGGAAATGCACAGCCTCCCTGAAAAAGAATTCAGAATAAAAGTCATAACCATGCTGATGGACCTACAGAGAAGTGTGCAAGAGCTGAGGGAGGAAGTGAGGGAACTGAGGAAAGACAATACAGAAATCAGACAAGCGATCGACGGGCTTAACAGCAGAATGGATGAGATGCAAGAGACTGTTAATGGAATAGAAAACAGAGAACAGGAGTACAGAGCAGCTGAGGCAGAGAGAGATAAAAGGATTTCTAGGAATGAAAGAATATTAAGAGAACTGTGTTACCAATCCAAACGGAACAATATTCGCATTATAGGAGTACCAGAGGAAGAAGAGAGAGAAAAAGGGATAGAAAGTGTCCTTGAAGAAATAATTGCTGAAAACTTTCCCTCGCTGGGGAAGGAAGTAGTCTCGCAGTCCACCGAAGCTCATAGATCTCCCAACACAAGGGACCCAAGGAAGACAACACCAAGACACATAATTAAGATGGCAAAGATCAAAGATAAAGACAGGGTATTAAAGGCAGCTAGAGAGAGAAAAAAGATCACCTACAAAGGAAAACCCATCAGACTATCATCAGACTTCTCAACAGAAACCTTACAGGCCAGAAGAGAATGGCATGATATATTTAACGTTATGAAACAGAAGGGCCTCGAACCAAGAATATTGTATCCAGCACGATTATCATTTAAATATGATGGAGGGATTAAACAATTTCCAGACAAACGAAAGTTGAGAGAGTTTGCCTCTCATAAACCACCACTACAGGATATCTTAAATGGACTGCTCTAGATGGAAGCACACCTAAGGCTAAAAAGATGTCACCAGAGAAAAAAAAATCATAGCAAAGAAAGCAGACCATCCAAATACTAACTAAAGGCAAAGAATAAAATACCTATTATAGAAAGAACGGAGGAGGAGGAATTAGAAGGGAGAGAAAAAAAGAAACATCAGACTGTGTTTACAATAACTTAACAAGAAAGTTAAGTTAGATTGTTAGATAGTAAAGAAGCAACCCTTGAACCCTTGGTAACCACGAATCTAAAGCCAGCAATGGCAATAAGTACATACCTATCAATAATCACCCTAAATGTAAATGGACTGAATGCACCAATCAAAAGACACAGAGTAACAGAATGGATAAAAAAGCAAGACCCATCTATATGCTGCCTACAAGAAACTCACCTCAAATCCAAAGATATACACAGACTAAAAGTGAAGGGATGGAAAAAGATATGCCATGCAAACAACAAAGAGAAAAAACCAGGTGTTGCAGTACTTGTATCAGACAAAATAGACTTCAAAACGAAGAAAGTAGCAAAAGATAAAGAAGGACATTACATAATGATAAAGGGGTCAGTCCAACAAGAAGATATAACCATTATAAATATATATGCACCCAACACAGGAGCGCCAGCATATGTGAGACAAATACTAACAGAATTAAAGGAGGAAATAGACAGCAATGCATTCATCTTAGGAGACTTCAACACACCACTCACTCCAGAGGACAGATCAACCAGACAGAAAATAAGTAAAGACACAGAGGCACTGAACAACACACTAGAACAGATGGACCTAACAGACATCTGCAGAACTCTACACCCAAAAGCAACACGATACACATTCTTCTCAAGTGCACATGGAACATTTTCCAGAATAGACCACATACTAGGCCACAAAAAGAACCTCAGTAATTTCAAAAATATTGAAATCCTACCAACCAACTTCTCAGATCACCAAGGTATAAAACTAGAAATAAATTTTAGAAAGAAATCAAAAAGGCTCACAAATACATGGAGACTTAACAACACTCTCCTAATTAATCAATGGGTAACGACCAAATCAAAACAGAAATCAAAGAATATATGGAGACTAATGACAACAACAACACAAAGCCACAACTTCTGTGGGACGCAGCAAAGGCAGTTCTAAGAGGAAAGTATATTGCAATCCAGGCCTATTTAAAGAAGGAAGAACATTCCCAAATGAATAGTCTAAAGACACAATTACTGAAATTGGAAAAAGAAGAACAAATGAGGCCCAAAGTCACCAGAAGAAGGGACATAATAAAGATTAGAGAAGAAATAAATAAAATTGAGAAGAATAAAACAATAGAAAAAATCAATAAAACCAAGAGCTGGTTCTTTGAAAAAATAAACAAAATAGATAAACCCCTAGCCAGACGCATTAAGAGAAAAAGAGAATCTACACACATAAACACTATCAGAAATGAGAAAGGAAAAATCACGACCGACCCCACAGAAATACAAAGAATCATAAGAGAATATTATGAGAGTCTATATGCTAATAAGCTGGAAAACATAGAAGAAATGGACAAATTCTTAGAAAAATACAACCTTCCAAGACGGACCAAGCAAGAAACAGAAAAATTAAACAGACCAATCACCAGTGACGAAATCGAATTGGTAATCAAAAAACTACCCAAGAACAAAACCCCTGGGCCTGATGGATTCACCTCTGAATTCTACCAGACATATAGAGAAGAAACAACACCGATTCTCCTTAAAGTTTTCTAAAAAATAGAAGAGGAGGGAATACTTCCAAACTCATTCTAGGAAGCCAGCATCACTCTAATACCAAAACCTGGCAAAGACCTCACCAAAAAAGAAAATTATAGACCAATATCCCTGATGAACGTAGATGCAAAAATACTCAACAAAATATTAGCAAACTGAATTCAAAAATACATCAAGAGGATCATACACCATGATCAAGTGGGATTCATCCCAGGGATGCAAGGATGGTACAACACTCGAAAATCCATCAGCATCATCCACCACATCAACAAAAAGAAGAACAAAAACCACATGATCATCTCTATAGATGCTGAAAAAGCATTTGACAAAATTCAGCATCCATTCTTGATTAAAACTCTCAACAAAATGGGTATAGACGGCAAGTATCTCAACATCATAAAGGCTATATATGACAAACCCACAGCTAACATCATACTTAACGGCGAGACGCTGAAAGCTTTTCATCTAAGATCAGGAACAAGACAGGGATGCCCACTCTCTCCACTGTTATTCAACATACTGCTGGAGGTCCTAGCCACAGCAATCAGACAAAACAAAGACATACAAGGCATCCAGAATGGTAAAGAAGAAGTCAAATTGTCACTATTTGCAGATGACATGATACTGTACATAAAAAACCCTAAAGATTCCATTCCAAAACTACTAGAACTAATATCTGAATTCAGCAAAGTTGCAGGATACAAAATTAACACACAGAAATCTGTTGCTTTCCTGTACACTAATGATGAACTAACAGAAAGAGAAATCAGAAAAACAATTCCATTCACAATTGCATCAAAAAGAATAAAATACCTAGGAATAAACCTAACGAAGGAAGTGAAAGACCTGTACACTGAAAACTACAAGACACTCCTAAGAGAAATTAAAGAGGACACTAACAAATGGAAATGCATCCCATGCTCTTGGCTAGGAAGAATAAATATTGTCAAAATGGCTATACTACCTAAAGCAATCTACAGATTCAATGCAATCCCTATCAAACTACCAACAGCTTTCTTCAATGAACTGGAACAAATAATTCTAAAATTCATATGGAACCACAAAAGACCCCGAATAGCCAAAGCAATCCTGAGAAGGAGGAATAAAACAGGGGGAATTACACTCCCTGACTTCAAGCTCTACTACAAAGCCACAGTAATCAAGACAATTTGGTATTGGCACAAAAACAGACCCACAGACCAGTGGAACAGAATAGAAAATCCAAACATTAACCCAAACATATACAGTCAATTAATATTTGATAAAAAGTGCCTTGGATATACAATGGGGAGATGACAGCCTCTTCAGCAGCTGGTGTTGGAAAAACTGGACAGCTACATGTAAGAGAATGAAACTGGACTACTGTCTAGCCCCATACACAAGGTAAACTCAAGGTGGATCAAAGACCTGAATGTAAGTCATGAAACCATAAAACTCTTAGAAAAAAACATACGCAAAAATCTCTTGGACATAAACATGAGCGACTTCTTCATGAACATATCTCCCCAGGCAAGGAAACAAAAGCAAAAATGAACAAGTGGGACTATATCAAGCTGAAAAGCTTCTGTACAGCAAAGGACAACATCAGTAGAACAAAAAGACATCCTACAGTATGGGAGAATATATTCATAAAAAACGTATCTGATAAAGGGTTGACATCCAAAATATATAAAGAACTCATGCACCTTAACAAACAAAAAGCAAATAATCCAATTAAGAAATGGGCAGAGGACATGAATAGACACTTCTCTAAAGAAGAAATTCAGATGGCCACAGGCACATGAAAAGATGCTCCACATCGCTAATCATCAGAGAAATGCAGATAAAAACCACAATGAGATATCACCTCACACCAGTGAGGATGGCCAACATCCAAAACACAAACAACAACAAATGTTGGCGAGGATGTGGAGAAAAGGGAACCCTCCTACACTGCTGGTGGCAATGCAAATTAGTTCAACCATTGTGGAAAGCAGTATGGAGGTTCCTCAAAAACTCAAAATAGAAATACCATTTGACCCAGGAATTCCACTCCTAGGAATTTGCCCTAAGAATGCAACAGCCCAGTTTGAAAAAGAC
>JAVSCE010014740.1:0-88444 GCA_032199065.1 Smutsia gigantea
CACAGGAAGGGAAACCGAACTGCTATGTTCAGTAGTTGACATTTTTACAATTTCAAGAGTAGGAAAAATCAGTTCTTCTTATTTGGATCACCAGTGAAGCTAATGCCATTGAGAAGCTATCCAGGCCTCTAGCGTAAGCCACATGCCTTTCTCACCAGCTGATAATAGTAATTTAAATAAAAAGAGAAATCTGCAAAGTACTCTTCAGCATGCTTTCAGTTTATGGTCCCATAAATGGGGATGTGCACTGGCTACTGCTTGGAATTCTGCAACCAGTGACTGCGTATCAGGGTCAGAAGATCACTGCATCAAGCAGTGTGGTAGCCAAGGCAAGCTGACTTTCTACCACTTCCCACAACTATCAAAGAACTAAGTAAGGTAGGGATCGAGTAAAAGGGACTGTTAAAGGCAGAACCTAAAATATCTCCCCTAATGGTTAGCTGGAAGAAGTTACAGCTGTGTGCCCAGAAGACAGGCAAATCGCCCATTGATTTCTACCAGTAGACCGTTGACGCTGTCTAAAGAATTCATTGGCATGGACCCAATGGCAGATCAAATCTGTGCTCTAGTCTTGGCAACCTTTGTCTGGCTTTCTGGCTAACCATCCAAAATCAAGTTTAAAAAAGGTGGCAGGATGGCAAGGACAAACTATTACTCAAATTTTAATGGCAGCCACTCAGTTTGGAGACAATCTAGAGAAAAACAAAGAAGAAAAGCAATGAAAGAGTGCTGTATTAGCTGCTTAGTTAAAATTCTTTACTAAAGAGAATAACATTTATTCTATCTAGCCAACCTATAAAGGGAAGAAAAGAAGAAAGGAGGCTGTATATGTCACTATTGCAAAAACCCAGGACATTGGAAGAGGAGTTACAGAAAGAAACTTTGGGGAGCACAGGAATTACAAGAACAAGGAAATCAGGAGAGCCCAGAAGGTTACGGAATGATTGACAAGTGTCCTAAAATGGACAGATTTAAGGAATCTTGAAGGTAAGAAATGGTGATTTATTGGGGCTTTTTATTCTGCAATTTCCTCAGAAATTTCTCATTTCCCATTTGGTGATGGATCAATACAGGTTCTAATATTTCAGGTCAACCTTCTACTTTTTCCTTTTTCCCTGCTTTTACCATACAGACAGGTCCTCTTGCTGGGGACCATGCATTCTTACTTTTGCTTGAGCCTCCTATGAATCTATTGGAGAGAGGCCTGCTATGTAACTTAAAAGCTACCATATCCTGTACTCCAGACAGTCTGAGGAACTCCTAGAGTAAAAGACACCTGAACTGGTTAACACATGCCTTCTGAAAGCAAAGGTTTATGACAGAGAGTGGCAGTCTCACACCATCCTAGAAAACACAAGTTACATCCCTTTGGGGTATGGCAGAGTGGTGTTCTCACTCATTGTTGGAAAAGCACAAGGTCTGAACAAATCAATACATCAAAGCTTCTATCCCACTTTTAAAAATCTGGAACAATTTTTTTTTTTTGGAGAATTTCTTTTGCTTCAACAAAAACTGTATCTTATGTAAAACTTACAGCAGATTTGTCAGAGATAAAACTTTATCATTGCCTTATATAGTAATCAGTGTTTCTTACTGGAATTCACACAGGACAAAAATAATAGTTTCTAAAGGCTATCAGCAGATTAGATGAAACCTGCCAACATCAGGAAGGCCAGCTACTTTACTCAGTCCATGAATTCAAGTGTTATGCTTTTCTGAAAACAACCCCACAGACACAATGGGAAATCATGTTTAACAGGAGGGCATTCCTTGGCCCAGCTAACATTTAAAATTAACCATCAATAACAAGAAAAACTGGATTCATGCTTCTCATAGAGCCAATACCTCAGTAAGACTGACCTATGGTTCCCACAGACAACTTGAAATTTAAGGGTTCTAGAGTATGTGAGTTTTACCGAATGCAAATGAAAGGAGCTCTTCAGCAAACTCATTACTATTCTCATAGACTGCCTTCTCTCCTATTCACAGTAGTTAGTTCAATTACTTTAAGAACCACATTTTACAATAAAAAAAACATATTATTTGTTACATTAGTTTATCTTTCTGTACTCCCAGTGCTATGGGTTGAACTGTGTCCTTCAAATGTTCATATATTGAAGTCCACCAGTACCTCAGAATGTCACCTTATTTGAAAACAAGATGCTGCTAATGTCATTAGTCAGGATGAAGTCATATTGGAATACGGTTGGCTCCCAATGGACACAGATACATACAAAAGTAGAATGCCAGATAAAAAGTAGGCAGACAACAGACTGATGCTTCTAAAAGCCAAGAAACTCCAAAGATTGACAGCATATCATCAGATGACACATAAGAGGGGTTGAATAGTCTCCCTCACTGCCCTCCAAAGGAACAACCCTGCTAACATCTTAATCTTGGACTTCCAAGCCTCTAAAACTATGAAACAATAAATTTCTGTTTCTTAAACCAACCAGTCTGCAATACTTGGTTATGGCAGACCTAACAAACTAATACACCCAGTAATGGTTCTCATAATTCATTTCTTATCACCTCTAAACTGCACTCCCAGTACACATAGGGTCTGGATTTATAACTCTAACAATCTGGTTACTGACAGTGAAAGTGGGAACACCTCCACCAGTAATTTCTGATAAAAGCAAAGTAAACGTAATTAACACGTGTCCAGGTACTCAAGCCCTAATTATATTGGAAGGATGATGTAGAAAAGTCATCTAATTAATGTGCAAACAGAAATATGGCATTTACAGATACTGTAAAACACAGGTCTAATGTCACTCAATTAACTCTGGGATGCACACTCTCTCCAATGTGATGGATAAACAAAGGTGAGAATGCCTGTTATTCATGGAGATTTAGTTGGCTGCTATAATAGTAGAGCTATTGATTTAGAGCCAATGCCAAAACAAAATAAAAAGCTCATAGGTTGGATCTCTCCTTAAGATTTAAAATAGTTATGGTTATATGTAAACACTGTAAGCTCAACGGGCACTTTGTTACTGGAGACAGGTCATTGGTGTCATTATGATAAATAATTCAAGAACAGACATAAAAAAGCTTTTGAGCATTCAGAGTTTATTCAGAAAACAAGATTAAAGAGAAAGGCAAGAGTACACACCAGAGAGTTGGGGCATGAGCAGCTCCAGAGGTGTCGCGCCAAGGTAACAATAGAGAGTCTTTTTTATATAAAGGGAAATGAATATTCACTAAGTGGGTTTAGGTTTCAAAGGGAACAGGTGGACTTTTTCTAGAGTTTGCACTTGCTCCACTGTCACATTGGGTGGAGGGATTTTTGGCCATATTTGGTTCCCATTGGATGGTCATGGCACAGGGAGGCATGATTTTTTACTGTTAATGAGTGTATAATGTATTCTGGGGCAAAGTTTAGGTCAACTTCTCCACATGGAAACCAACTGGTTTTGGACAGCCTGTTATCCATATTCTTACTCCCCTCATCCCGAGAGAGCAGTTTACAATGAATGTGTAGAATGTAAGCTGGCATTTAGCTGAATGTAAACTCTTGCTAAAGTCTCCTTCCTTCTCTCTGCTTGTGTCTAGCTATCTACCTACTCTAACAAAATGAGTGCCTAATAATAAGTAAGATTTTAATATTAGATGATGGCCTTGGATATCATTGCATTTCACATCTGGAAAAAACCTGGAAGAGAATAATTACTAAAGAGACTGAACTATCATATCAATGTGATGGTAGCCGTGATCGACTGACATCCAAAACTTATTGGGTCTTGCAAGGGAAACTTCTAATTAAAAATTCAGACTTTTAGGCTCCAGAATTCAGCTATTTTTATAGGCTTCCTATTCTTGAGGTTTGGATTAGCCAGGACTTCATAAATAACTATCAAATGTTATTTCAATCGTTAATATTTGAAAAAGAATGAATAATGACAGCACAACTGGTAAAATTAATGTATAGCTAAGAAATATTTTTGTAAATTGCTAAGAATCTGATTT
Organism: Smutsia gigantea; assembly: GCA_032199065.1. Taxonomy (NCBI): domain Eukaryota; kingdom Metazoa; phylum Chordata; class Mammalia; order Pholidota; family Manidae; genus Smutsia; species Smutsia gigantea. Next base: position 3,973 of record JAVSCE010014740.1, read on the forward strand.
AACCATTAACCACCAGTATAACACATTCATAGGTTATTCACCCAAAGCAAATAAAGTACTGACTTTGAAAAAAGTCAATATTTCTGTTATTTTTATTATCCTTCTGACAGTTACCTTGCTTTCTATGTTATTGTGGATTTTCTGGATTTTAGACTGCTGTAACTTGCCCAAAGAAAGGTAGACACAGCAATGGAAATAGTTAGAAATTGTGATGTTACTATTTTATAATAACACAGGAAGGAGATTGTAAGGGAAGATACACATTATAAGTATGAACTTAATTTCCTGGTTGAAAAGTAGGGAAGAGACGTCCCCTTCTCCCTTTTCTAACTTCAAAAAATTTTGTAATGTAAGTTCCTTCTATTTCACTTTGAAACACACATAAATCTTTTCAAAGGCTAAATAAGCCTCTTGCCATCCCTAGTACTCAGGAAGTCTTTCTCAAGGACCTGAGAACCATCTCTTTGAAATATAAACATGAAGGAAAATAATGAACCTGTTTCCCAATTTCTGTGAGACAGTTAAGAGCCTAATTTGGATAGGAGCCTGCTTCAAATTGCAAACCTACCTCTTGACATAAAGAAATGAGAAATTTATTTTTCTCTTAGATAAAGTCAAACAGGTAAGATTTTGATTGGTCACCCCAATCACCAAAGTGAATTTAAGATGAAGTATGTGTGACAAATGATGTCCATTTCTCTTATTTGAAGGCTCGTTGTTCATCTTGAGAATATTTATGTAATGAGTTGTATCTGTCTGGCTCTATAAAACGGTGAGATTTCTTCCTGTTTTTGCAAGCTCTTAGTGGATTGCCTTTGATGTGCATCACATTCTGGTTTAATGTTTATTCAATAATAAAACTGTTTCTTCTACTTTTTTGGACAGATTTTTCTGGGCTGGGAAACAATTTCACTTTTAATTACATTTATCCAACATAGGCTACCAAAACCTTAAAGTAATTCTGGAAGAGTAAATAAGAGACCAACCTCAGAGACATATATATGAAATCCTTAAATAAATGGTTAAGGATGAGTGATAAAGTATGTACATGAATATCCAATGTCACATTATTTATAATAACAAAGACTTCAAAAAAATTTAATCTTCAACAATTGAAGACTTTTACATTATAAAACATTCATTTTAATAAGTATGCAGCTAATGAAGAAACACTTCCAAGAGCAATATGGGCTATAGAAGTTGGCATCAGATTTTGGATTTGTGATCTGATTTTGCCTTTCTGCTTATCCTCATCCACTGTTTTTGCTCTAGTCCACTTGATTTTCGTACCACTCTTTCAATTCTCTCTAAAAGTCTGAGCCATTGATTCTCTTAGCCTTTTGTAATGCTCTCCTCTGGCAGCAATACCCACTCAGAGAATGATCTGACTTTAGCCTCTTCTACACAGTATTTTTAATGAAAAATATTTCTAAATAAAGTAGGATTGATATTGAAATTATTGGAAGATCCACATGTGATGGAAAAGAATGTCTGTCTACAAAGTTTCTCAAAAAAAATCACTATACACAATTTGAAACATTTTCGCTACTTCTAGACAGAATATCTACATTTAACTTCCTGAAAGGAAATATGAACCACATCTTACCTCCCACGCTTCTGAGATGGCGAGCATGGTAAATGTTAATGTCCACCAAACTATGCTGAGATTCTGGTCAGTGAGGCGCCTTCTTCTGCTTCTCTTGGAAAAGCTCTATTACCAATCTAATACTTCCTTACTTCAATCACCATGTTTTTCTTTTTTTAGCATGTTAAGTTTCCAGAGTATCTACACTCCAGTTTGACTCTGGTTAACTTGTTTCAGAGCCAGTCTTAACAACTGTGTACCTCCCGTTGTCTCTAAGAATATTCCAGATACACAGTAGATTCTTAATATTTGTTAAATAATTTAAAAAGGAATGAAAGAAGAAAGAAGGCTATGAAAGAAAAAAGCAAGGGGAGGAGGATATCTAGGCAAGACCTCATAATAGACTGGACTAAAGTTACAAATGAATATTCCACATCCTCATTTTTTCTACAAGTTTTCCCTGAATATGGGAAAATTATGAATTTATTAAATGAAAATCCCTACTTAAACTTCAAATTAAAACACAGATACAACATATAAAATATATATCAGGACCAACTTTGAATGAATTAATAACATTTCCATGAATAACCTAGCAATTGCAAGATTTTTATGCAGAAGACTCAAGCAATAAACAGCACAAGAAGTGATGGCCTAGAAATTTTACTTTAAAAATAGCAGTTAACTAAGATATATATTTTTAAAAGATCATGCCTCAGCTCCAATGTTTTTGATGTTTGAATTGACTCAAATAGATTTTTGGAAATCTTTTTCTAAATCAAATTTGCTATTCTACTAAGTTCTTAAAAGTATTAATACAGATAATTTGTGTGCTTTGTCATGACAGATTAAAATTCTTTTTGTAAATATTTCTTCCATTTTTAAATAATTACATTAAACAAAGATAAAAGTTTGTTAAATTGATATGTGTGCTTAACTAAAATGCATGAAATATTTTAAGCAATTGGTTCTTGATTGTATCAGAATAAATTCAAAGCTATTTTTTCGCTGATTTGAAGGTTCAATTTTTATCTTTTATGAATTCCACTTTTATTGTTATGTGATTTTTTAAATATACATGTAATCCTTAATATACAAGACCCAAACAAATCCTTGCATATCATCTGTTCCAGACTACTCTAATCTCTATTATTTCATTCTGCCAAGAGACAAATTAATTCATGTATACTTCCCATTTCAATAATGAATGGATACATTAGTAAAAAATTTTCAAGAAAAATGCTGTGTCCCCAAGAAATAAATTTGTTCATGTGACAAATAGTTATTTTACATTATCTAAGAAGTAATATATATAGCATGACAGTTTTAAGAGCTTGGATTCTGGACTCAAGACACTTGGGTTCAAAACTGCTTTGTGGTTATACTATGGTGGGCAGGACCGGCTCCCCAACCCAGACTGGTTTTGATGTCAAGACTGATGATACCCCAGTCACACACAAACCAAAAAGGTGCAACGTGTTATCACTCACGTAATGAGACCTTCTCAGAAGAGCAGGGCCGGCACCCAAGCCTGTCTCAAATGTCCTCAGTTGTAAGAACCAGTGGCTTTGGTTTTTACTGTGGTCAAGGTGTGGGGCTGGGGTAAAGATTCCAAAGTGTAGGAAGAGCATTGTACCTAAACCTCCCACTACTGCCAAGGACACGGCATCTTGGCTTTCTTACTGACTTGTTCAATGTGAAGCAAGAAGGGATGAGAAGACTGGAGTCTGGATGATGTCAGGGACCACTCACCAAAATAGAGTCAGACTCTTAATTACAAAAACATAACTCTATCACTTCCTAACTGTGGGATATTGGGTAAATCACTCAGTATATAACCAGCATTAATAGCAAACTCTTCCTCATACATCTATTTCATTTACTTTATGGATAAAGTCCTTTCCACAGAGTTGTTGTGAAGACTAAATGGATATATGGATATGTATATTCCTTGAAAACGTTCCTGGTACACAGAATGATCTCAGAAGAGACCATTATGTGCAAGGCTCTTTTGCTAAGCAGAGTATGTAGTGTTCACCTGCCATCCAGAGTTCACGCTGTCACTGAGAAGAAAGCTAAAAATAACTCTAGGATTAGTGTTATAAATGCAAAAAAGAAGATAATTTAGATTTAAAGAAAGAAGAGTTTAATTCTAACTATGAAGCAGTTAAAATTTCGGTTATCTTTGAAAGCTGACTCATGGATTTACAGGAAGAGAAATTGAGAAAAATATTACAGACAGAAGGATCAGCATAAGCAGAAACACGGAGGTACAGGAAGGGTAAGGTATGGAATGGAAGAACAATTAGAGTGCAGGCTTTGTAGGGACAGGTGGATACCCACAGAACAACCAGTGACCTGTGAAACAATTATATTACATGGCCAAACCATGCATTATAAATTATGAAACACACTGGTTATTTCAGAAATAGAAATGAATGACAATAGAAACAACCAAAGAATCTTTCTTAGAGGTGATGCATTTTAATATCGGAGTTTGTGGAGTTTCTCAAATTCAAGAAAGTCAGTTAAGTACATTCCAGATTATTGCAAACTCAAGGACCATATATCTCTGGCCTGGAAAAGACCACATGACCAATTCAGAAGGTATATGTGTGGAGACTGTGATGAATAAATTTGGTAAAAACTATGCCATCATATTTTCAATGTTCAAGTGTATTCATCAAAACGTGCGAAAGCTTTAGGACAAAAGTACATAAAGGATCAAAAAGACATGGAAATCTTATGATGTAGTCAGAAAGTCAACTGTCCAACAAAAAGTCAACTGTACACTTTATTTAATAACAATTTTATCTGTCAGTTTACAGTAGTGAACAAGTGATGAGGCCCTGACTCTCATAAAACCTGTGTTTTAACAATGAAGACAAAAGGTAAATAAAGAGAATAATTTCAGTCCTGAATATGATGAAGTAAATAAAACAGAGTGAATGATAAAAAGTAAGCTGGGGCAGGTGAGGAGTTTAGAAAAGCTCTCAAAGAAGTGTGACCTAAAACTACACTGAGAAGTGTTAAGTCCAGAAAAAGGAAATCCTGAGATAAAATAACTCTAAAAACCGAAATCAGTCAAAGGGAGAAATAAAGTAGTTTAAAACCTGTTTATTGCTTACAAACTGCAGCCCAGCACCATCTCTCACCCCTGCTCCAGAAGAAGCAAAGCAAGCAAGCCAGCTCCTTGCCTTAACCTCTCAGGTTCGGACACACCCTCGGTTACCCAGGTAATTACCCATTGACATGGAGATGAACTTCTCTCCACCCCTCAGGATATGCAAATGCACCAAAGCCAGAAGAGATATTCTGGAAATGTTACAATTTTACCCACAGGACACCCCTCCAGAAATCTCACCTTACAATCCACTCATTCCCCTTCTTCCACAATGGTCCCTGGGTGAGAAAACTGGAGCATTGAGACCAGACTAATGACATAACAATAGCAACAGCAATAAAATCATGACAATCCTCAAGCCAGAGGATTCAGTTAGGTTCAAAGTTTTATGCAGATTAAGTCCATAGCCTGCCCATTCCACAGGCAGGCAGTAGCGGAGGGTTCAGAGCAACCATCATGCGGCAGCTGCAGCCAGGTGGCGCATTCAGGCCACAAGGACTGTAGGAGAAAATAACCTTAAGGGTGAGAAGATACATGGTTTAATGACACCAGCATAGGCAAATCTTGTCCATCAGGTAGGATACATGCAAGAGAGTGGTCTTGTGATAAAACAGTGGCAGGAATAGGATCTCGTCCTGGTCTAGTGTATCAGACTTTCATCCCCTTCCCTGTGGGAGTTACAGATGGGTCAATATATAGGGCTACAGGAGGTACATGCACCGGCCATAAAGATAAAACAAAACTTTCCCACAAGATGCTCTTACCTCCTGGATGTTTTGGGCACACTACCATGACCTTTGGGGGTCATTCAGCTGTTATTCCAGGAATACACAGGAGGCTAGCTTCCAGGCCTTTCCCCCAAGGTACCAGAAGGGCCAGCCATCGCTGGTCCATGTGTCCAAATGTCCAGGGCCAGGTCCATTCAACAGTGTTTCCAGGGCTTAATGCAGTTGGGGCTGGCAGCAGGATGTTGCTCTGCTGGCCATATTCTGGCTTTAATAACTCTTCTTTGGTCTGGCATACAATTGTATAGGAGAGGCAGGAAAGTGTGTGAGTATATCCACAGGGCTCAGAGCTCCTTTACGTGGCTTCTCAGCACTGTCCATAGGCAAACTGACCAACCCGGTAGACTATTGGTGTTTGATTTCAGGCCACATTTCATCAAACCGTCATACATCTCTATCATGCCTGCCCTGGTAAGATTATATGGTACATGAAACTTTATTCCTAATTGCTGCACACATTGTTCTAACGCATGCCCAGTAAAGTGGGTGCCTTGAGCGCTCTCAATCACCTGTGGCTGGCCATATGCGGGAAAGAGACACTCCAGGCCCCTCTTGGTAGTTTGCTGATGTGCACGACATGCAGGAAAAGCAACCAAGAGTCCAGTAGCCATGTCCACACAAGTCATGGCATACTGATATCCTTCTGATATGGGAAGAGGCCCAATACAGTCTATCTGCCACCTGGCAAGGGGTATTGCCCCCTCACTATTGCCCCATGTGCTGTGGGACTCGGTGTAAGTCCCCCTTAGAGCACACAGGGCACTCCCTCCGGGCTCGGCTGATGTCTTCAAAGTTCGATGGCAAGCCCCACCTTGTCAATGGCTACAGCCCACACTGTCTTTTGCTCTACGTGCAACAAATGCTGGTGTGACCATTGGGCCACATCAGAGGCAGGCTTTCCTTCTAGCCAGCGTGCCTGGGCCAATGTGTCTGCTTCATCATTCCCTGGGGATGGCAAAGGCAAATGGCCAGTCACATGATATACAGTAACACTCTTAGTCTGACCAGAGGCCCATAGGTCTTGCCACAACTCTTGCCCTCAAAGGGGCCGGTGACCAACCATACAATTGGCATAAGAGCATGTAGGCAGCCACAGGGCCAAGCCCAGCTGTCAGTGCAGACAACTATGGGGGAGGGCTCCTAAGTGATCACAAGCCATACTGCCAACAGCTCAGCCCATTGACTGCTCTTCCCCTCACCATCCTCCACCCATATTGTCTCAGTCTTAGGATGGAAAGCCACAACCCTCCACTTTGGAGGCTGCCCACGACTGGAGCCTTCTATGTACCAAGCATCTTCAGGTATAGGGGCTTTTCCCTCCTGATAAGAAGTCTCGGCTACCAAGGGCTGAAAAGCAAGTTCTTCCAGCTTTCCACTGGTATAGGTCACTGGCCCTGATAAGCGTTGGAGTTCTCCACTTAAGGGGCTAATAGAGAGGGCACTGGACTGCTGTAAATATGCGTCCCATTTGGCCAGTGTAGGTGTTTGTGCTACACCACTCCATGGCCTTTGGGTCCATTCTCACACCCACCCCACGATGGGATAGGTGGTTATTACCTTGGTTGGAGCTGTTCCAGTGATGGGCTCCATAGCTAGCAAAGTGTGGTACACAGCAGCCATTTGCTTCTCTATCAAGGTGTACTGGACCTCTGCTCCTTTCCTAGTTGTGACCAGAATCCAATAGGTTGGCATGTCCATTCAAGCCACTGCCAAAGACCCCATCCATAACCATCTTCAGTTACATGAACATCTCGTTCACAGGGCCTTGATAAGTCCATTACATTCAAGGCCAATATGGCCTTGACTGCCTGCTTAGCAGCAGTAAAAGCAGCTGCACATGTCTCATCCCAGTCCCACCTGATGCCCTTTCATACCAATCAGTATAAGGGCTTCAGAATTTGTGCCAAGTGTGGGATAAACACTCTCCAGTAGCCCCAAAGACCCAAAAACTCTTGTAATACTGCCACAGTGGTAGGGGTGGGGAAAGCCTGGACATTGTCTATTACTTTTTTAAGAATAACTTAAGTTTTACCCAATCAGAAAACCCCCAAGAATTTCACAGACAAACCAGGTCCCTGAACCTTGGTGCTGTTCACAGCCCATCCTTTCTCCCACAGATGTTGCAACAGTCTAGAAACTGCCCCTTCTAAATCTGCAAGACAATCAGATGTGAGCATAATAGCATCAATGTAGTGATACAACGGCACTGGTTGTGGTTTTTTCCATGTGGGCAAGTCCTGGGCTACAGGCCCATGACAGATGGTGGGACTTTGAAGGTATCCCTGTGAAAGGACAGTGAATGTCCACTGCCAGCCTTCTCATCTGAAGGCAATCTGTTCCTGGCTTTCCTGTGCTATGTCAGGAGAGAAGAAAGCATTAGCAAGGTCTACTACATAATGATACATTCCCAGCTCATGGCTGAGGGTGTCCAAAATGTCTAAAGAGGGGACAGCAGCAAGCAAAGGGGGTGTGACTTTACTCAATTCCCTGTAGTCTACAGTCATACGCCAGGAGCTGTCTGGCTTTCTCACTGGCCACACTGGGGAATTAAAAGGACTATGAGTGGGCTTTATGATGCCCACCCTCTCCAACTCCTGTAGAGTTTCGCCAATTTCCTTGTGCCCCCAAGCAATTTATACAGTATTCATCACCCACTGAGGTACAGGTGGAGCTACAGGTGGGTGCTTAGCATGTCCCCTAAGAACTGCCTTTACCACACATACCCCCAGTCTGAGTTCATCTGCAGTGGTCTGCAACCATAGACCCTGCAGGTTTTCAATCCCCAAAATATATTCAGGGATGGGAGAAATGTACACTGTATACTTCTTTGGGGGTAAATGCCCTATCCCCAGTGAGAGTTGGGCTTTCTTCATTCTAATTGCCTTACTCCCATAGCCATCTATCACAGCAGGAGTCCCAGGAAAACACTCAGGGTTGCCATGAATCAGAAAACACTGAGCACCTGTGTCCACCAGCACCAGGACACATTGTACATTCACAGGGGACCAATGAATTGCTAATTCTACATGTGAACTCTGGTCCCCATGGCCCCCAAGGTGAGGACTTTGACCCCTTCCTCAGTCGAACCACAATGCCCAATCATTCTCCTGTGGGGGTGCGGACTCAGGCGAATCCTGAGTACTGTCTCTCATGAAGTATTGCAGGGACACAGGCCGGGCATGAGGCCTTGACTCTGGTTTCCATGTCCTGGACCTCAGCGGCTGGAACTGCTGCTCTGGCTTTAATTGGTGCCACAGTTCTAACAATATTCTATTGGGCTTCTCATCGAGTTTTTCTTTCACTATCCTGGCCTTATCAAATCAACCCACATCTGGGTCCTCGAGACCTTCAGGGGGCCTTTTGCACCTCTCCTTTCAGTCATGACCCATACCTCCCTCCGTGCCTTTATTGTTTCAACCTCCCCCAGATCTGCTGAAGTACGAGTAGCCTCACGTATGCTTTCTCCTAAGTGGGGGGCAAGAGTAGTCACTAGGGACCCAAAGAGAGATGTGGGAGCTGTATGCAGATTTCTCATTCCTATAGTGAACACCTCATCAGGGCCCTTGGGGTCCATATTATAGATGATGTTTTTCATACCCAATTCCCGCAGTACCTGTTGGAGCTCTGCATACATTTTCCAACTACTAGGAAAATATGGTAAATCACCCTGATTAGGCCAAACTTCCCTGATGGCAGCTGTCAGCCATTCCAGGAGTGTCTGATTCCCTGAGTCATGACAGGCATTTTGCAACCACTGCTGGAGGGAAGGGTGAGTCCTCAGGGAAGCCATTCTACTCATCTCAGTACCCGACATAACAGTGATTTCCACCCCCATGTCCCAGAGACGTAAAAACCATGTAAGCAGATTCCGATGGCCTCTGCCTATATCGGATGCTCATGTCCACCAGCTCATCCTGTGTATAGGGGCAGAGCATGGAGTCCTCCTCAACCTGTGGAGCCCACGGTTGTTTCATTTTTATTTTCTTAATTACAGATGGCAGGCCTTGAAAACACGAGAAGATGGTACCTCCGGCGGTGGCCTGGGTAGAAGATCTGCCAGTGGCCCCACCTCCTCCTCTTCTCCCTCGGGCTCCTCCAACGGCTCCTCCACCACCATTTCTGAGGCTGAAGGCGCTACTCCTTCCTCTCCCCCCGCCCGCCACTGTCCACAGCCTCCTGCAACACAGCTTTTCCTGCTGCCTCCCCCCTTGCCGCTAAGGAGTCTTCTAGGAATGTGACCTATCTTTTCAGTAACTATCTCTCTTCTTTAATAGCATCCCAAAGGTTATCCCCCAGCTCAAGCCATGCTGAAGTGTGTCTCTCTCCTGCCTAAGTCCCTCTCTCTCCTCGCTAACCCTCTTGATAATCCTCTCTTTCTCCTGTATAACATTTTCCACTATCTCGATTAAAAGAGACCCTACAAACCAGCTGCTACGTGGCCCCCTAAGGTCTCCAAGCAGTCTTCCAACTCACAGAGGGCTAATTCTGCAGCTTCCAGTGTTTCCACCCTTTCCCAGTTTGGGGGAAGGCCCTACCTCTCTAAAAGGTACTTTACCCTAGACCAATTCCCCACTAGGGGTTCCCAAATTGGAAGTCCCATAGCTGGGAGGATAATAACAGGTGAAGCTGCACCCTTTGCCACTGCATTCACTGGGGCCTCCCCACCATCCACAGGAGCAGCCCTCCCAAAGGTCACGCCCATTATGACAGATTTCAGGTTCAGAGGAACCCTGCCAACTGCCACCAGATTTAAGTCTGGGAAGAGGAAATCCCGGGGCAAAATACCTCTAAAAACCAAAATCAGTTAAATGGAGAAATAAAGTTTAAAACCCATTTATTGCTTACAAACTACAGTCCAGCACTGTCTCTCTCCCCTGCTCCAGAAGAAGCAAGCAAGTAAACCAGCTCCTCCCCCTAACCTCTCAGGTTCAGACATGCCCTCAGTTACCCAGGTAATTACCCATTGATGGAGATGAACTTCTCTCCACCCCTGAAGATATGCAAAGGCACTAAAGCCAGGTGAGATATTCTGCAAATGTTACAATTTTACCCACAGAAGACAAGGTCAGTTATGCTAAGGTCTAGAAAAGAATATTCAGGCATTACATGGTTATAGGAGAAAAGAGGCATTAGGTATTGAGGTCAATTAGGTTGTGAGAAACTGGAATAAAATAAAATGTGTGAATAGAATGTTCCTTTAGAAGAGAAACAAATTGGATTGGGTAACTGAGTAACTGGACACAGGGGAGGAAGGAGGAAGAATATGAAATGAAAATACCAAGAAGAGAAAGCAGGACAGTTGAAATAATAATTGAGTATGTGTGTGTTTTATTTACATTTTTCCAATAAGCTTTATAGTAACAATTCAAGCTGCATGCAACATATGTGGAAACAGTGATTTGAGTTGTTAGGGACTTCTCAAGTCACACTTTGTCAGAATTTGAAACTGGATCTCCTAACTTCTAAGCTCATGTTGTTGGCATTTTTACCTTGCTCTACCATGTCTTTATGTGACACCTTGATAGTACCACTGGCATACAGAAGATATTTAGAAAAGAAAGTTCATATGTATCAAAATGGTTTTCATTTCAGATATCTACATGGCACTATTTACCAGGCCATTGCAGTTGGAAAACAAATAAGGAAGGCCAAAGACTATAGTAATTTGAATATATACTGTGAAAGATAGTTAAGGAAAAAACAGGAAAAGCCTTTAGTAGGACTTTTCTTAGTCAGTCTTGGGTCTGAAAAGAATAATGATTTGATTAAAGCATTAATTTCTTTACATTCATTTATCATTTGATTACCAACCATGAATATTTCAATATTTTCTGAATGAGTTGCTATTACTAGGAAGCCTCAATGCCAAGTCTGGTGAGGAAACTGATATTTGCCTTATTTTAATGTTAAACACTTTTAGGAAAGCTCTATTGGGGTAAGCCATTTCAAAACAAAAATCTAGTTAGTTGTGGAGGAATCCATGCACAAGTTCCTGGAGCAGCTGGTACAGACGGCCAGAACGAGGGTAGGCAGTAAGAATCCTAATCTCCAAGTATCAGTGATGTGTGTTCTGATTGATGATTGCTGCTTCTGATCATGGAGGTGCAGACACAGAGGTGCACACATATTCCCACCCCATCTCCACTGTTGCAAGCCCCTTCCCCTTGGGCTGAAGCAACTTCCAGGGGTTCTCAGGGTATGATGCCTTTTTACCCTTTCCTTCATTTTTAATTTTCACCCTTTTTGGAGCCAGAGATTAAATACTCAGACATTTAAAATCAATTGCATATTTGGACAAATTACAAGGTCACTGTGCATGCCCAAGGAAGATGCAGGTTTAAAACAGACCTGAGAAAACCTCAAGTTTATATCTCAAGCTCATCCTCAGCATGGAAACAGCATATAATGATCAAAAGCCAAAACAACACCAAAAAACAGCAAATTTGGGGGATGGTAGAAAATCTGATTGGTTGCCATATTATTAGATTCAAATATCCAGTTTTCAAAAGGAAATCACAAGGCATACAAATAAAGGGGAAAGTATGGGCTATTCAAAGAAGAAAAAAACAACAGAAATTATCTCTGAGGAAGACCACATGGCAGATCAACTAAACAGTCTTTAAAACAACTATCTTAAAAATGCAGAGAACTAAAGGAAGATGTGGAGAATGTTTAAAAAGTGATGTATAAACAAAATTGAAACCTTAATAATAAATTGGAAACCTAAAAAGAAATAGAAAAGAAATTCTAGATTTGAAAAGTACAATAATTGAAATGAAAATTTTACTAGAAGGATGCAAAGACAAATTTTACCAGGCAGAAGAATGAACCAGTGAATCTGAAGATAGGACAATTCAAATGACCAAGTCTAAGGACCAGAAGGAAAAAATATTTTAGAAAAGTTAACAGAGCCCAAGGGGCTCATGGAAGACCATCAAGCTGACCAATATATGCATTGTGGAAGACCCAGAGGAGGAGAAAGGGACAGAGATTATTTGAAGAAGTAATGGTTGAAATGGACCAAGTTTTATGAAAGACATGAATATAAATATCCAAGCAGCTCAAAACCTCCAGGTAGGATGAACTTACAGACTCATCCCAGAACACACATATAATCAAACTGTTAAAAGACAAAGAGACAAAGGAGACAATCTTCAAGGCATCAAAACAAAAGTGACTCATTACATACAAAGCATCCTCAATAAGATTATCAACAGATTTCTCGTCAGTAATACGGGAGGCCATAAGGTAGTGGGCTAATACATGCAGTATTAAAAATCAAAACAAAACCTGTCAACCAACAATCCTATATGTGGCAACACTTTTTTTCAAAAGTGAGGGAGAAATTCCCAGATTAAAAAAGAAGTTGAAGGAGTTAATTACTATTAGATCTGTCCTACCAGAAATGCTCAAGTGAGTCATGCAAGTTGAAATGAAAGGACAGTAGACAGAAACTCAAAAACATATGAAGAAATAAAGATAAAAATAAAAATAAATAAAATGGGCAATAACAAAAGCTAGTATTATTGTAACTATAGTTTGTAACTGTACCTTTCATTTTCTAAATGATTTATAAGACTAACACATTATAAAACAATTACTAAACTAAAAGCTAGTATTATTTTCACTTTGGATTGTAACTCCACATCTTGATTTCTACATAATTTGAGGGTGTAATGCATACAAAATGTATTAGTTTATGTGTTTGAAATTTTGTGACATTAATAACTGAAAAGACTGGGACAGAGCTACAAAGGAGCAAATTTGTTTATGTTACTAAATTTAAGACAGTAAAAATTCAAATTATGTTATTTTAGGATGTTAAGCAGAATTCCCATGGATACATAACTTCACAAAACTAGGAATTAGAAAATAAAGGACAAACAACCAAATAGCTGAACAAAGGAAATAATAAAGATTACAGCAGAGATAGATGAAATAGAGAATAGAAAAATGATGGAGATATCAATAAAACCAAAAGTTGATTCTTCTAAAAGAGCAACTAAATTACAAACTTGTAACTAGATTGACTAAGAAAAAAAGGGACAAGACTCAAATTACTAAAATCAGAAAGGACTGCTGAAGACATTACTATCAATTCTACAGAAAAAAACAGTATTAATAGAGTACTATGAACAATTGTATGGCAACAAATTAGATGAATGGACAATTCCTAAAGACATGAAACATACCAATACCAAAGAAACAGAAAATCTGAATAGATCAATAACTAGTAAGAACATGTAATTGGTATCAAAAATATTCCAACAATGATAAAGACAGAGAGAGACAGAGACAGAGAGATACAGAGATATTCTATTACTTCTGTTACTCTGGAGAATACAAATATACAGATTTTGATATCAATACTGGTTCCAGAGAAATTAAAAAATTTTTATTAATTTTTTTAGAGTAATTTTAGATTTACAGAAAAATTGAAGTGAAAGTGGAGAGATGTCCATGTCTCCTGCCTGCACACATACATGGCCTCCCCCAGTATCCACAGTTCTCACTAGTGTGATACACTTGTTACAAATGATGAATCTACACTGATATATCATAATCACCCAAAATCTATAGTTTACTTTTGGGTTTGGACAAATGCATAATGACATGTACCCAAGATTATAATATCATACAAATAATTTTATTTCTCTAAAAAACATCCATGAACAAATAGAATTTTAAGGATGTTTTCTGAATTTGTCTGGGGTGTCTGGAATTGAATCTTTAACCTGACTGAAGATGCTAATGATTCTATTTCTAGTAGTAAAAAGGGTACTGACAGTCCTTGACATGAACTTTCAAAAGAGATATGAACAATATCTTCATTGAATGAACTATTTATATGAAGCAAATTTCTGGGGAGGTATATATATAGGTGTTATATACATATATATGTATATAACATTTTTGGAAAATAATTAATATAATAAGGTTGGCTGGTTACTCTTAATGTTAGGGACAAAGTGGTAGAAGAGAAGGATAAGCTCAGGGGTTCAAATTCCCACTTCAGTTGCTGTATAAATGATCTGAAGGTGTCTCTGTGTGCCCTACAGGATACCCTACGTCCTACACTAGCACAGCAAAGAGTGCTGGAAATCAAACACTGAATCCTATACTATGACTAGATGAATTACCATGCAATTGTCTCCTAGCTTCCCAGGAAATGTCTTCTGTTAAAGTGAGAGCACTGATTGGGAAAGAAGGGGGTCCGTAGACTGGGATAGGGCCATGTGAAAAGACCCTGATGAAACTGGGGATACCAAGCCCCTAATTCTGATGCTTCTTGACAAGCAGAGGAGATCTTCCCACCTGAAACTTGCCCTTCTATGTGCAAAAGTGGCCTCTCCATCCCCAACAGAAGCAGCCCCCATTCCCGCAACAAAGATTGCCTCCCTAACCCCAGTATCATCAACCCTCCACCGAGTGGTATCAACCTTTCACCCCAGTCTGAGAGGATTAACAACTCACAGGCTGAGGCAACTGCATGCCCGAGGTAGTTGCCATGCCAATCAATGCTGATTCTCCTCAGGACAATCCTTAATACCCATATTTGGTTCTAAACTTGTAACTAGACTCCAGCCCTCACAGGCCCATAAAGGTACAAAGGTGTGACCCAAGAGGAGATGTGCTACAATCCAAGAACTACTTGAGTTTTCTAAGTTACACAAATATAAATTCACAAAACATGTATTGGAATGGTTATTAAGGGGGTGGGATGATTGTGGAAGGAACAAAAACTTGGATAAGGCTTAATTTCTTGGTTTAGGTTCACTAAGCAGAGATTCCATATGGAATGTTGCAATTCTTGGAGTTACAAGGAGTTCTGTTTGCTTGGCTGGTTGCCTGAAATGTGGACCAAAAAGTGGCCCACAGTGACTGAATTAAAAATGTCTGACCAATCTTAGTTTAATGCAGAGGAAGGGGTTCACAGGCTTAGGGCGACCTTACGGGGAATTAGAAGGTTGAAGGGGATTTGTCATTTAATACTTATTCATCCATGCTAGAGAAGTCAAGAAACATAACTTTTACTACTACTGTAAGAAATAAATTTGTGAGGGGAGCCCTGGACTCCTTGAAGATTGCTATGATCACACTTCTCCACAGGCCACACCTTAAGGTGTGAACTGCAGTCACTGAACCGGGAACCTAAATGCAATGGGAAATGGGAGTCTTGAGTAGCAGGAGTCAACCACCAGAGGCAAAGTGGACATGGTCACTGGGATGGCCATCAGGCAAAGTGGCAATCAGAACAGTCTGTCTCTCATGGACTTATGGCACTTGTTAGTTATTACGGCATTCCTATAAATGAAGAAAAGAATACTAATAATTGTTCACTAATTTACATAAGCAGAAAAGTTCTAGGTCAAATGTACAAAAGGATAAGCTGAATCACAAAAACAGAGAGTCACTATACCTCAGTCATTTCCCAGACTTGAGCCAGTTTACAGACCCAGTACCTCTTGAATGAAGGGTAGGCCGAGTCCCCTTGAAAAAGGATCCCAGTGCACTATCAAAAATGTATATTGTTAATCTTTCTCCCATCCTTCCCCATTTAACTAGACTTGTTTGCCGGTGCAGAAAACAAATGGATCTTGCAGAATGAGAGTGGATTCTTGTAAACTTAACCAGATAGTGATTCCAGTTGCAGCTGCTGAATTAGAACTGGTTTCATAACACATTCCCTGGTATCTGGTATGTAGTCACTGGCCTGGAAAATGTCTTTCCTTCAATACCTGTTAATAAAGACCACCAGGAGGAGTTTCTGTAGCTGGCAAAGCCAGCAATACAACTTTGCTATCCTACCTCAGGAGAATATTGGCTCTCCAGCCCGATGTCATGATTCAGTTTGCAGGCATCCTGATCACTTTTTTCTCTTCTACCAGACATCACACTGGTCAATTATTTTGATAACATTATGCTGATGGGACCTAGACAGCAAGTAGCAAATACTGTAGACTTAGTGGTAAGACGTGTGCATGCCAGAGGGTGGGAAATAAATCCGACAAATGTTAAAAGGCTTGCATCTCAGTGAAATGCTTGAGTCCAGCATGTCAAATGTAGGGCATGTCAAGATAAAGTTACAGGTTAAGTTGTTGCATCTGTCCCCTCCATCAACCAAAAAAGAGGCACAACGACTGGTGGGCTTCATCAGATTTGGGAGGCAACATAATTTCATTGCGCTGCTCTAGTCTGTCTACCAACTAATCTGAAAAGCTAATGGTTTTGTGTGCAGCCCAGAACAGCAGAAGGCTCTGCAGCAGATGTAGGCTGCTGTGCCAGCTGCTCTGCCAGTTGAGCCATATGATCCCAAAGATCCAATGGTGATTGAAGTGGCAGTGGCAGATAAAGATGCTACCCAAGGTAATGAGTTAAATATGGTTTCAAGATAAGAGGACCATAAAAGACAAGTCAACAATTTCTATGTATTAGACAAACATACCAATTAAAGGCAGAAAAATTTACTTTAGAAAATTGCTAATTAAAACTATAAGGGAGATATCATTTCACACTCACCAGATTGTTTATAATAAAAAATACAGACAATTATGAGTGTTGACAGGGAAACTTCATACATTGTTGGTGGGAATGTAAAACGTTACAACCAATTTGGAAAAGTTCAGCTTCCTCCCACAATTCAAAATATTTTGGAATTTACTTAGTTTATATTTTATGGAAACTCTCATATAGAAATAAATTGTTTACCTCAAAAGCTCCTCAGCATGGCCCTTGTAATTTTAAACTATCTTTAGTGAAAGATGCTATTTAGTGATAATTCAATGAATGACTGTAACAGTATAAATACCCTGGCTTGGAGAGAGCATGCAGTTCTGTTTAAACTGAGAAAAACTCATGAGCATTTGACGAAGGTCAATCTAAGAGTTTCTTACGCAACTTGTGTCTTGCATATCTAATCCCAACCTCACAATCAAAGATTCCTAGCACATGGAAGGTTTGGAGAGGAGATTTCTCACACAATAAGAGTTTCATAGATAAAATAAGATAGCCTGTTTTTTTAAAAACCAAGTTTTTATAAGTGATATTAGTCAACATCCATCCAAAAGTTGCTGTTATGAGGAGTTACCTTCTGGACTTCTCGGACCCAAGCGCCATCTCAAGGAATAAATTACCAAGGCCTATGGTCATCCTTCTTTCTATGAATGTCTCACAGACACTAAAGAAACTGATGAAGTCTGACAAATAGGAATGTTGACAATAACAAAAACAAGATCATTTTCTACCAAGGGTGAAGGTTTTCAAATAAGGTCAGATAACCAAAAAATTCCTAAAAAGATCTTAGGTCCTTGGAGATAACAGTCTCACACTTGGTCTAATTTCAATGAAAAGAACGTAGAATTGAGAACACAAACAGAAATTCAGCCAATTTTTGCAGCTGAAAAGACCCAAGTGAGTCTCAAGCTGCCTCACTGTGGAACACTGCTTTTTATTCAAATCTTAGGCTACCACAGCAAGAGTTTCAAACAGATCTTTGTGTAACCTACAAATTGCTGAATTTCCCAAAGGATCACCAGAAAACCTGTTACCAAAGCCAAATTTATTAGAATTAGAGAAGGAAGGAAGAATGCCACTGGAATGGGGTTTAATATGTCAATTTGGCTAAGCTGAATTACAGTACTGAGTTTCCTTTCTAGTATGCTTCTCAGGTGGCTATAAATGACATTCTCTTACGAGAGCTGGATTACAGAAGGAAAGCAATAATACTTCTGTGACAAACACACAACTTCTTCCATTATTCATTTAACTATTACTAGGAACAGCTATAAAGCAATTTGGGAGATGATACTATAGTCCCTACTTAGTTGTTTTTAAGCCAAAGAAAAGGGTCTGACTTAATCAACTGCAAGACCTTTAAAAGAGGACATACACCTTTCCTAAGACATTTTAGTATATGGACAAGCTTCAGCTTATGCATTTGAAGTTCTACCCTGCTCATGATCTTCCCTTCCCTTCCTTTTTATCTATCCCATGGATTTTAGGTTTGCTTAGCCAGTACCCACAATTATACAAACCAGTTCTTTAAAATAAACACATACTTATATAAAAATACATAAGTTGCTTATAATACATATTCCTTATAAAACTAATACACATATTTATGTGTATATGTAGGTATATGTGTATATCCTTTGTGATGTTCTTTTTCTCTAGTTGAACCCTGACCTATATATAGATGTCTTGCCAGTTTTTGCTTTATTTCAGAAAGGGGAAGTTAGAAGAAATGATACATTACTCTGAGATTAAGTAGTTTACGTTCCAAGTGGAGAAATGAATGTGCTCTAGAAAATGTATGGAAATAGCAATTTCAGATTGGTGGACAGAGCAAAGAAAGATTCTTGAATCAAGTCATGATTAATAAACTGTTGTTTTTAAAGTGAATTTTTGCACAGATAGTAAGTACTATGTAATAAATGTAATTCCATCCATTCAGTATTAGGTAATTATTCAAATAATAAGAAACAATTTATCTATTATCCTTTCAACATGTATCCTTTTGTGCAATGTTATTCTACTACGAACAGAAAAATTGTGAGATCACTTTTGAATATTTAATTTCAAATTCTGAAAAATAATCACATAGCTCTGCTAATCTAAGCACAATTGTTTATGCTAGAAAAATCACCAAGTACTCTTTTAAGAAAACTATGGAATTTCTTGCTTCCATCATACAAGCGTAGGAGGTGGCAATTTAACATGTTTCTTTCCCCAATTAGTGTATCCATTATGCGTATTGTTTATGTGACGTGTCCTTCCAGGTCACCCAGGCAGATCTGTAACTGACTGGTGCTGACCCATCGTTGAGTTGCTCCAGCTACCAACAATGTTTTTGCTTTCAGTATTCATCTCTTGAGGTCCATTTTATGTTTAGTGAGTTAATTAGTTTATAGCTCAGATTTACTACTGAGTTTTTATTATTTAGTTTACCTAAATTTTTATTTTTAAAGTATCAACTCATATGTATAAATGATTCTCAGATTTGTTGAGCTTCTGAAAAACCAAATACTTTCCAGAATTGATGCAGAGAAAGGAGACTCCTTGGGGATAGGGGCGTGTTGCTCTTTCCTACTCAAAAGGTGTAAGTTCCTTCATTTTGGTGTAATGGAAAGAATTTTGGATTCATAATCAAAAGATCTGAATCTGAGACCTTGCTTATATAAGTTTGTCAGATGTCTGGGCATTTCATAGTATTTTAGGAATATTTCCATCTTAATTACCTTATTTACAAAGTCTGGAAAAGAATTATTTTATCTATCGCTCAGGTCTATACTGATTGTTATGTAAGATATAAATATATATAAGATATATAAGAATATATATGAAAATAATTGTACTTAAAGTCCTATGAAAATTCAGTCATATTTTATATTGAAATATCCATAGTAATATTTATCAGGATTATCATCATATTAACTGTGTCCAATGTACCATGCAATCTTGTATGTGCCTTACAAATATTCTAGTCTCACTATAGTCCTATAAGGATAGTACAATTATTATCCCAATTTCACAGATGTAGGAAATGAGACTTTTATTTAAAAGTCATATACCTGACAGGTGATACTCCCTAATAACTTTAAGGGTAGAAGATTGTTAGTTACAGATCTGCCTGGGTGGCCTGGAAGGACATGTCACATAAACAAACTACTGGTTCCTCAGCCAGGTAATATATATTTCTTAATTCCTTAATATATCACAAAGAAGTGCCTCAAGTTTTGCTTGCTGTCTTTGCCAAGTAAACTTACAGGTAGAATAAACTAGAAACCATGCTACTGGCTATATACCTAGAATCCCTACTTACAATTCCTGCGGTTATTTATCTGTAACAGATGACCAGAAATTTTCAAAAACAGCTACAGATATACATAGTTCTCAAGACATGTAGCAATTGTTACCTTAATAGAAATAATGTGAAACTCAGAATTTTTATTTCTCACTTAAACATAAGCTAGACCTCATAGGGTCTGAGGAGAAACAAACAAAAAAAGTCACTTCTACAAATGTCGTTATAATTCACCGAGCACTGTAAACCCTATAATGCTATTGCCACTCTTGATTCAATCTAAAGCAAAACAAATTACACATTTTTAATACATCCAATCTGGTGGGAAAGGCTTTAAAAAATCATGTTTAACCATATGTCCTAAAATGAAATGATGTGAGGAAGTACAGAAACCTCGTTTATCAATTTTAACACTATAAGTAACATAATCATTCTCGATAGTGAGGTAAATTAAAGATTACTGGAGGAAATTTTTGTATATTCAGGCTCTAAAATGAAAGATCAAAGAAGATACAATAGCACAGTGGAAGACTCAAAATCTAATATATCTTGTCAGTTAATGTTCAGAAATATATGATCACCGAACTACTAAGCAATATTATCTATGGAAGTGATGCAAAGAAACTCTGGAGCCTGACAAAAGAAGTGAAGGGACATTTTCAAATTTACAAATTTGCACTATAAATCCAAGTCCTTAAATAACAACACATTTAAGAATTTAAAACAAAATCGTATCTCTGATCCTAAAAGTTTCAAAACTTATCTATAGCTCATAGAAATACATATTTTAGAATAAGATTGGGAAAACATAAATGACTGAGAAATTTTTTGTAAGGAAATATGCAAAGATACCACTGAAATCTGTAAATTTAGTCTGCAAATAAGCTATTGGGATAGGAAATACATCTGTTGGAGGAGACTGCTTATCATTATTTTCAACATCATCACAGATAGATTAATGCATTATCACATTTAGGTTGTCAGTGTTCTATGAGAATATTATTCCCTCTAAACTGAGTCAATTCTTTTCTATTCCATCTCTCATACATGTAGCAGCAAAGTTATGTAGTTTGAAAAGATTGTTTCCAGGAAGACAAATAAGCTCTTTTAAGCTTTTGATAGCTTGTATAAATGTGTGCCTTAAAGCTGTAAAGATAAAGCACAATTCATGTCTTCCTGAACATATTTCAAAAGTAGAATTCTAAAGCAGAAATGAAGGGCCTTGAAAGGAAATCAAATGTATTAAATTACAAGATAAAATTCATCTCATTTTTTAAACTTCACCAAACACTTTGTAATAATGACTAAGTCAGCCCCCAAAATTCCAGAGGCGTGCCAACATATTCTGCCTTTAGTCATGATCTAGTGAAAATTAGTATCAAAATAAAATTTTCAAAAGAAAATATCCTCCTTATCAAATTGATGGAATCACCACATATACAGTCTATTAAATACAATTTTCAAGATTTAAAAAAATGACCCTAGTACAAATACAGAACAAACATGTGTCAAAAGTATTTATTGAAAACATTACTCAATTAAAGAACCAGAAAGATGGTAAAGCTGGCTCAAAAAATAATTTGAGAAATGGAGATTTATATAATCACCCAAAGGTATGTTGAATTAGATATATTAATAGATACAAAGTTGGTTAAATGTACTACAGAGCATTAAAAATATAGCACTGAAATTATCTTTACTACTAGACAGAAATCCACAAACTAACATTAACTCCATAAAGTCTAGGTGCTAATCACATACTAAATGGCAAATATGAACAATACATTCTCCTACATGATCAACAATAATGGGTAAATCTGTTAAAGAATGCTCCCTTATTGCAATGGAAAGAAATTCACTCATCTTTTTGCTTTATTTACAAATCGCATACACACACGCACACATAGGCCCCCTGAATAGCCAACATAGAAGATACTACGTGATTACAGAAAACAAACAATTTTCAAAGACACATATAAAGCATCCCCTTAGGGACAGTCAAATATAACTGCAAGCCATTTTAAGAAGACATGAAATTTGTACTAAATTTCATAAAATATAAATATATTTTATACTTTATATATATGTATATATAAATGTATATACATATATATAAATTCTATATTTACACTAAATACAAAAATGAACTTATTTATACTCACTGTATACCTAACTATAGTAAACACTGAATAAAGTTTAAATTGAATATAGAAACAAAAGTCTTCTGAGTCTTAGAGCAACAGATAACTTTAGAATGATTTACAAACCATATATCAGATTGATGAAATTTCCTACCTATACATAAGTGTATACAAATGCTTGCAAGACAATTTCCAAGATAATTAATTATGCTTGGCTATTATAATGAAAGAGATATGAGCAATCAATATGTTTATATGTCCCTTAATTTAATGGGCTGAATATTTTTCAATTACTGTTGACTCATCAATTTTGGAACCTTTTTCAATTTAAAAATTGAAAATTAAATGAACATCACAAAATAAGTTCAGATGACTTAAAAAATTCACCACATTTTTAGATACTAAGATTAAGCCCAGTTAGAAAAATAAAAGTGGGATAAATAGATCATTCTCTGCAGAAAATTCCTCTTTATTTGACCTGTAATACTCACAATCCACATCAATAAATATTGATCGTTACAAATTTATCTCTTACAACACATAGTGTTCAAAGCTTTATAGAATTGCCAAATAAATAATTTCAAATTCCCTTTTCTAAGTACTTCAGGTATGACAGATACAATCTTATCTCTCTAGTACAAATGAATCCAGTAAAAAATTAACTTATTTTAGGGAACAAGTATCTAACATTAAAATTTGTATTTCATAACATTACCTAATGCATTGCCAAACTGAAATTTTATATAGTTTATTTTACATTATTCAGTAGATGACTCTAGTTCAATACAATTAAAAAGACAATTTTACTTATACAAATTATCTTACATATAAGAACAGTTTTACACAAAATAACAAAAGCCCATTTTACTATTTTTCCGTTTTCCCTTTTATAATAGTGTAATACTTGAGGTAAAAAACTAAAGCTACCATTTTATTTAATTTGTCCTATATTGGCAAGAAAACAAAATATATGCTTGAAATCATACAACTCAAAAGATTATTTCCATAGAAGTATACATAATTGATAAAGAAGTAAGTTATTAAGTAGTTATAAATGTTGACAAATTTTAAGCCATTCAGTATTATTCCATAAGTAGTTAACATTAAGATCATTTTATAGTTGACGGATAATAATTGACTCTTTCAATAGTTTTAAACTTTGTTTAATATTAACACTATTTGTTAACATTTTTAATTATCAGGGGATAGGAAACCCAAATGAGCTATACAATATATTGTTTTGTCTATGTTCTTCTTTGCCAAAATGATACTTTGCCTCATCCATATATTTCATATTATTTTCTAATGATAATTTTGTCATACTTTTATTTGTAAATTTTCCTTCAAGTGGTTTAATTAACATATGTAACAAACCAATTTTGTGCTTTCAAAGTTGAGTTAGCTTCATTATCCTATTTCATTTACTATTTCTGCTTGAACATATGTATTTTCAAAGTAGGATGTAATAGATGGCACACTTTTATGAACATTGTATTATCATAATGTCTTCCCTTGCATGTCTCATTACATTTCTTGTTATGCTGCAGTAGTAGCCAATATATATGTAGGCTCATAAAAATTAGGCATTATGGGCCAGAAGATATACTGTTTTTAAAAATGAACTCTCAAATACAACTGACTACTTTCTTTTAGCTTTATATAAACCTTCTTAAGTAATCTTTTACTCCTGAATTTCAGTGATACATGAGTGAAAAAAAAATCTGTTTTCACACAGAGTAGTCTTAATTTTATATATTTAAGCACAGTTTGCTATTTCACAATACTACTAGAACCAGAATAAATATCACATTTTAAAACTTTATGGAACTAATTTATAGGATAGGGCAGGCACAAACTTGATCTCATGGCAGCAAAATTTTATGTTTCCATTTCAGCAATACTGCCTTACACAATAATATCAGGCCAGCAAATCTTAAATATAAGTTAAGCTAACATGATCCATTGCCTTATAAAGCTAGAGCACCCTGTGGAGTCATGCTGAATATGCCAACTGATTTTTCAAAATTTAATCACCCTAAATGTCAGATAAAGGTGCTTTTGGTGTCATTCTTTAAAACTGGGGCAAAAAATCCCAAGTGTGCCTGCAAATTATAAAGAAAGCCTCTTCTTAATACTAGTATTAAATAAGCAACATCCTTTTCAATCACCATTCATTTATCAGTCACAGTAAATAAAAACATATTACAATGCTACAAAGCCAAACTCAAGACAAGTAGTTATTTTTTAAAGGCAAAAATTATAGTCACCTCCCTAGCAAGATGGAAATTTCTTACAGCCATCAGGTAAATCTGAGTTTCTTTTTTTCATCATTTCTGGCTATATGCAGAAATTTGGCAGCTTTATAAATAACTTATTATGAACACAAACTCCAAGGTCTCCACAAAAATATCAGCAAATTAAGTCAAGCAATAAATAAAAGTGATAATGCACACAACAAAATGGAATTCATTACAATAATTAAAGACAGGTTCAAATCTATGTATCAGTCAATGTGATTTATCATAGTTAACAGACCTAAGAAGAAAAAAGCTCAAGATACTATCAATAGACACAGAGAAAGCATTTGGAAAAAAAAACAAAAAAACATCAATTTACGATAAACTGTCAGTAAATTCTGTATGAAAGGGAATTCCTCCAACTGACAAGGGTGTGTATGATAACCTACTATTAACATCATACTTAATGGAAAAGATCCATATGCTGTATCCCTAAAATCAGGAACAAGGCTAGAATACTCTCCTGACTCATATTCAACAGTGTGCTAATAAATACACTAGTCAATGCAATGATCAAATGAAATAAAGTAAAAGCATACAGACTATAAAAGTAGGAATGAAACATTTTCTATTCACAGATGAAATAACTTTCTTTGTGGAGAATCTGAAAAACTCATTAAATTTTGTAGAGTAAATAAATGTTTACCAAGTCTTAGGACACAAAGTCAACATAAAAACATCAATTTTGTTTCTACCTACTAGCAATGAACAATTGGAACTTGAAAATAAATATCATTTACCATAGCCCTAAATAAAATTGGAAAAAACCTTACAAAATACATTCAGGATATATATGTTGAAAACTATAAGACACAAATCAAAGTAATTAAACACAAATAAATGAAAAGATATATAATGTTCCTGGACAGGAAGACTCAATATTTATTAAGAAACAAATTATCTCCAATTTGATCTGTACATTCAGTGCAATTCCAAGTATAATTCCAGCAAGATTTTTGAGGATATCTTCAAGCTGACTCTAATATTTATGTGGAAAAACAAAGAAACCTGAATAGATTTTAAAAAATGAGTTTGAAACTGTGGAACAAAGTTTGGAAGATGCACACATCTCGATTTAAATATTGACTCGAAAGCTAAAGAAATCAAGACAGGGTGGTACTCCTGAAAGCACAGACCCAGAGATGGATCGAACACAATAAACTAGAAACAGACCCCCAAAAATTTAGTCAACTGATTTTTTTTAACAAAGTTATCAAGCAATCAATTGGATGCCTCCCTCAAAGTCTCTCTCTCTCTCTCTCAGATAATGAAACAAAAATAGATATAGACATAGAAATATAGTAGATTTGGTTAAGGTATTAAAAAAATAGATACAGATACAGATTGATGCATTTCATCTATACCTGAATGCCGGTTTGGCAGAAGTCGTTCACTATCTGCAGGAACACCTTGAGGTCCACCAGCTCCCGGAAATGCGTATGCCTTATTTGATCACCACTGGCCGCTCCACGGAGAGGCCCCAGCACAGTGATAGGTTCCCTAGGGAGCCACGTGGTTGGCAGCAGCTGGAGACAAAAGCCTGGAGTCCCCGGCCTCCACCCACTTATTCCTACCTTGTGGTAGAGGAACCTGTCACTGCCCGGCCCCCTGCAGGGGCTGGAGACCGGCCTGGACGCAGCCGGTGACACCAGCGTGGTGTAGAGCTCCCGCAGGACACGGGTGCGGCCCTGGTCGGCCACAACGCGCCTGATCTGGCAGAACCCAGCCACGGGCATGGCGCCCAGCATCTGGTTCCTAAACACAGTCCGTCGGTGGAGAAGCGCTCGGCGGGCGTCAAGGGCGCCTTCCAGGCCAGACAGCAGCAGGCGCCGGCGCGGGGGACGTGCCGCGCGTGCGCACTACGTTCTTCCAGGCCTGGCGCGGCTTCCCTGTGACTGTGAGCCGCAGCCGCCTGGAGAGAAGGTGCTTTTGACCCCTTGGAAAGAAGAAAAAAAGAAAGAATTTATCATGCCCACTTCCGCAGAGATTATTTTTAAAGTTGTTTCTTCTAGTTACTTTTTCAGTTTGACTCCAAAGTTTATTAGGTAAAATAATATTACTTCTTATTTAGACAAGCAGATACTCATTTAACTCAGAATTCTGTTGGGAAAACTACTGAAGTATTTGGTAAACCGGTCATAAATAAATTAAGTTAAGGTTTCTGGTAAATATCAGCTATATTTTATAGAGAGACTACAACATGCAAATGTTCCAGTCAGAATTTTTCATGTAATGGCATTTATATTTTTTAAAACTATTTCCTGAGAATTTATAAGCATGACATTTATAAGAAAACCTCAACCGATGTATTAAAAGGAAAAAACAATATTTGGCTGATTTAAAAAGTGTAATTACTTAATTGAATACTCATATATAGAATTACCAAAAAGGTTGCATGATCTGTTTATCATATATGCCAATGAGGCAGATACTAAAATTTGAAGACAAGTATCATAATTTTTAAGTATAACATACAGTTCAAACACCCATTTTAAGTGTATACTTTGATGAGTTTTGACTAATGTATATACCCATATAGTAACTACTACAATTGATATAAAGAATAATTCCTTGAATTAGGGACAATATATTTTTACCTCTATTCTAATTATTGAAATTAGCCTCCATTATAGATTTGACAGCATGAGGAGATTTCTCTACCTTCCTACCTAGATTTCATTTTTCTGGTATTGTAGAGCACTTATGGATTTGTAAAAAAGTGATTTGATTCCATTTCCCTTGACACTACTTAGTGCTAAATAGCCCTAGAACTTGAATCCTTCAGTTTTCTTATCAGTTATGTGAAGATAGTAATACCTGATCTATATACAGTTTTCATGAGAATCAAATGAGATCATGAATCAAAATTATTTTAAAAGTTAGACAACAGTGTACAAATACATATTGTTTAGTATTATTAATTCATCAAGAGGTTGATATTTAACTCTTGATACAATTTCCTCAAAATCAGTTTTGATCCCTGCTTTTCTATTCACTTCTGGAATTACAGATGTATATAGAAGGTCACTGAGACCCAGAGGAAGCATGTTAGTTCGTAATGGACACAGGAAAAATTGTGACGGAAGAACCCTTCTGAAATCACAAAAGTGATAGATAAATCACCATTCCTGTCCTCTGCACAAAAGTTAAAAGAAACTTGCCAATGACAGCTATTCTACAGTCTGATCTTCGGCCTACTAATTCTATAAAGGTGAGCAGAAATTTTGAAAGAGATTTATATGATTGTTGCTATTCGAAAATGTCTTTAAGATAATAACCATACTGAGTGGTGAAAATTATGACGAATTGGTAAGCAGAAACTCAGGAAATCATGATAAATCAGAAAAGCTTACTTCATTTTTTAAAGTTTACAAGAAAATATTTGAAAACAGAAAAAAAAACCCACTAGAAGTAGTTATGAATATAATCTACCAGCAAAGGGAATATAAATGAGAGGTCATTAAGAATATAGTGAGTCTGCCCCCCATTATGCCCAGGTGTTAGAGAATGCAGAACATTCTCACTCACCCACCGTGTTAAAATGCGGTTTTCTAAAGTGGTGCCATTTTAGGGAACTGGAAGTGCTCAGAATGATGTGGCACGACTCCAACACTCACTTCTTAATTGCTAAATAGTTTGCTGCAACTGGCATTCCAAATATTTTGATGTGCTGAAGAGAAGGGTGATTATATTGGGCAGTAACATGCTTTTCCTAGTCAGTTGTTACTTGGCAAAGTAGGTTTAATGTTTGTAGCAGGCTTTGAAAGATTAGGGAAATTTTCCCTGTGTCAGAATTAGAAAGCACAGGAAAAAGTTAAGGCATGGAAATATATTTCTTTCCAGTATATAACATGCATTAACCATTGGGGACTATTTTTTTTATATTTCATTCAAGATGACTTAAATCCTAGTTAAAGATTAACTTATTATAAAAGAATGAGCTTTTTTTTTTCAACTTCCTTTAAAGTCAAAGTTTACCAGATTTTCTGTTTAAAGAGGTCATTTTATTAGCAACGTGCTAATAAAAACTTTTTTTATCTGCCATGTATTGAGCATTTATTATAAGGTAAGCACTTCGCTAAGCATAGCCTTAAAATAAGCTCATTGAGATATGTTTTTCATACAATTAATTCACTTACTAAAGTGAATATATTGAAGTTTATACTTTGATGGGTTTTTGACAAATGAATATGGTTATGTAACAGTCAAGCCACAGAGCATTTCCTGCCTCCGCAAAATTCCCTCATGGGCCCTCTGCAGTCAAAACCCTCCCCACCCACAAACCCAACCTCTAGCAACAACTGATTTGATTTGTGCCACTATAATGTTTCCTTTCCTGGAACTTCATATAAATGGTACAAAACAGTGTTTAGTCATTTGTATCTGCCTTTATTCACATAGCATAATGCTTATAAGATTTATCTATGTTGTGGTTTGCATCAGCAGTTCACTCATATTTGTCACTAAGCTGTATTGTGTTGTAAGGATACAACAAAATATGCTTATCCACTCACCATTTGATGGACATTTGGATTGTTTACAGCCCTGAGCTATTATAAAATAGCTGCTATGAACATTGGCATACAAATCATTGGGTGGACCTGTGTTTCCTTTTTTCTTGGGTAAATATCTAGGAATAGACTGTTGGGTGACACAGGAAATGTATGCTTAATTATA
This sequence comes from Smutsia gigantea, assembly GCA_032199065.1. NCBI lineage: Eukaryota > Metazoa > Chordata > Mammalia > Pholidota > Manidae > Smutsia > Smutsia gigantea. The sequence goes on from JAVSCE010014740.1 coordinate 33,385, forward strand.
TAAGAAATCAACATACTATTCTCCAAAGAATAAGAGTCCCAGTTACTTGGCATCCTTGTTGATAATGGTTTTCTAAGTCTTTAATTTTAGCTCTTCTAGCATTATCTTTAGCTATTCTGTTGGGCAGGGGGCAGTGATCTCTCATTGGTTTTAGTTTGCATTTTTCTAGCTAATAATGGATTACCACTTTTAATGGGCTCATCGGCCATTGATTTAGGTTTGATTGAAGTATCTCTTAAATTCATTACACATACTATAAATTGGTTTGCAATTATTGATACTGAGTTTTAAGAATTCTTTATCGAACCCAGATATAAATCCTTATAGATATGTTATATAAATTATAAAAAATACCAATTATTCTTATAGTCTTTATCTTGATTTTCACTTTTTTTAGCAATGTTTATGACCATGATTTAAAATTTTTGATGTTCAGTCTATACAATTTTTCTATATGTGGTTCATATTGTTTGCATTCTAGGAATTATTTTAGTGATCATATTTTTAGGCATCCTATAGTTTTACTGATTTTTTGTTTACTTATTATGTCTGTTACAGAGAACAGTATCAAAATATGTTACTGTATTTGCAGAATTTGTTATTTCCCTTTACACTTCTATAAGTTTCTGCTTTAAGTATTTTGAAGTTTTGTTATTAGATTACTATATACTTAAAATGTCTATTTCATCTTGGTGAACCTTTTTTTTTCATTTTGAAATGTTTTTCTTCTTACATTTTGGTATTCCTTCCTCTGAAGTGTTTGCTCTATCTGATACTACTCTATCCTCTCCAGCCTTCTTGTGTTTCTCTTAGTCTTTGCATATACATATTAATTTCCTTATATTTTAATAACTTATTCTATAATAGTTTTAGATTTGCAGAAAAATTATAAAGATAAAACAGAGTTGCCATATAACAAAAACCCAGTGTGTCCTAATACTAACAATTTATATACTATAAATTTATTCAAATTAATAAACCAGTATTAAAACATTAATATTAATTAAAATCCATAGTTTACTCAGATACCCTAAATGTTTTTGTCTGTTGCACAATCTTATCAAGCATATTATATTACATGTAGTCATTACACCTCTTCCTACCTCCTAGCAGTAACAGTGTTTCAGACTTTCCTTGTTTTTGTTGACCTTCACAGTTATGAGAAAGACCAATGGTGTATTTTACAGTATGTTCTTTATTTATGATTTTTCTGATGTTTTTCTCATGATTATAATAGGATAATAGGTTTATGGACAGAAGACTAGAGGTAAAGTGCCATTCTTATTACATCATTTTAAGGGCAATGTTAACAATATTTTCTTATCACTTTGATGTTAGCTTTAATCCCTTAGTTCAGGTGGTATATGTCTGGTTTCTCCACTGAAATAATATTATTTTCCCTTTTTAATCTACTCTTTGGAGTGAACTCACACTTAAGGGTTGGGGAGTTACTCAATTATTTGAAATTATTTTGCATCGGACACTGTGTGTTCTCCCAGTTCATTTATTTAAATTCAATCATTTATTTATATCAGAATGGACATATGGATACTTGGAGATAAAATCCAATACCACTTCATTTATTTGTTACTTTTGCTTTCTTCCAGTTTTGGATGAGTGTGAAGATATAAACATACATCACATGCTGGTTTTTGTGTGGTCATAGTTGTATGGTAAACTGTTTATCTTTGTCAGAACCTGCTAAAATGACTTCCAAAGCAGCTGTATCATTTTTCAAAGAATGAGAGTTCCTGTTGTTCTGTGTTCTCTCTAGCAAATGGTATTATGATTATTATTTTAAGATTTTAGCCATTGATTTATTTCTTTAGAGATTGGTCTTAAACTATCTTTGTTTTGCTTTCACTGCTAAAGAAATGTACTGGTTATAGAAATCCAGGTTGACAGTTCTTTTTTTTTTTTCTTTACAACCTTGAGAAAGCGACATGATTTTCTGATTTGCTTAGTTTCTGAAGAGAAATCTTCTGTCACTCTTATCTGTGTTCTTTGTATATAGTGTATACTTTTCTTCTGGCTTATAAAAAAGATTTTATCTTTATCACTGCTTTATTAGCAATTTGATTTTGATATGTCTGGTTGTACCTTCCTTCATGTTTATTTTGCTTAAAGTTTAGTTAATGACTCAGATATGTGGATTTGTACTTTTTATCAAATTTGGAAAGAACTTGGAACATTAGTTTTTGAAATATTTTTTCTGTTCCTCTTCTTTTCTCAGATTCCAATTACACATTTGTTAAATTGCTAGTATTACTCCATTGGTCTCTAGTATTTGTACATTTTCTTTTGTCTTTAGATCTCTGAATTTATACTTCATAGTTTCTATTGACGTTTACTGATTTGTCTACTTACAAGGCTTATTATAGGCTTTCATTGGCTGCTCATTAGGAAGTCTGTAGAAAGGAAGACTGAAATTGGCTGTTTATAGGGCACAAAGAATTGGTGAGAAAGTAAAGCTCTCAATTAAAGCCAACTGTTTTCAGTAAGTTTTGTTTCAAGGTGTAATAAAGACAAATAGAAATAAAAAATAGAGAATCAAGTTTCTTTTGTCAGAAATATTAAATGTTTTTTTATAGCAATAGGAATTATCCAGTATAGAAGGAGAAGATGAAGATGATGAAGGAGATACAAAGGTAGTTTCTGAAACAAAGTCATAGAGTATGTGATCAGGTAAGTCAGCATATTATAGAACACCCATTTCTTCATAGAAGGATTATCTCTTGGATGAAGGCTGTTAATCAGTTAAAGTTATAGTCTATAGATTATAGACTAAAAAATTCATATTTAGCTGGAATATATGCATCCACTGGTAGTTCTTCAGTCATTCAACTCAAGATAGTATGTAAGCCTGGAGATAGGGGAGAACTTCTCCAGGGGCAATTCTTTTAGGTAGTTCAGTTAACTGTGGCAATTTGGAAAAGCAGTGTTTCACCAGAAGGGATAAGAGTTAATGCACCAAGATAAGGATCTGAGGTAGCTGAACTCTGCAGAGACTGGAATTATTACAGTAACTATCATGAAGCTCCATGTGTCTGTGTTTTGGGAGGTAAAATAAATAGATTTGGTCTGTTACATGCAGGTATTTCTCCCACTTCTTCCTAATATCTCCCCTACACATGCCATTGTGGACATGCTACGAAAACACTTGTAACCCATTTTAAAGTTGGAGGTAATAAAGTGAGAGATCGAGAGGGCAACTATAGAAATCACAGCCCTGTCTTATATTAGTCACAACTCATAATTAAAAGGCTTTGACTACATTCCAAGACTGAGAGGTGTATATAACATGAACAGTTATCTGTTCTCTATGGGAAACTTGACTTCCATTTGATGAGCAGTCCAAAAATTGGCTTTTATTCCTATAGTTATATGAGTAACACTCCACCCACTCATATGTCAAAGTTTTCACTTAACCTAATTAAAGGTAAAACAGAGAAGCTTTTATTAAAAGAAAAGAAAGTGAAATACAGAATGTCTGCCATAACATACACTTAATAAATCTTATTTTCTCTGAATTATGAGTGAAAAAGAAAGGGATGCATAAAACATGGAACTGTTAGCTCCTTTCTCCCTCTTTCTCTCTCATACACACACTCATACCAGAATATGATTTACAATTTTTAAAACAGTCCATTCATTACTGAGAACAGCAAGAGTATCTCATTCACCTTTGTATTACCAGATCAAGTAGTTCTTGGTATTTACTCATCTGTTCTCCTCAACTGTTATTTTGAATAAACTATTTCAAAATTCGAGTCCAGACTTAAAATATTTAAGGACATGGGAAAAAAATGTTTTCAAAACATCTTTTTGGTTGTCATGATACCGAAAATTTGAATCTCTCAATTTCACAGTGTCACTTCATGTTGAGGTTTAAAAAATTAACATATAAAGAAACTAGTATACAACTTGACATGTAGTAGATATTGAAAGAAATTATTTTATAGAACCTGACGTAGTAGATATTGAAGGAAATTGCTTTTTCTCCTTTCCTTCTCTGTTCTGTATTACATAACTGTAAATGCACCAGTAAATCTTAAAATATTAGGATTTTTAGCTGTGACAGAAAAGAAGTTTATTAATCATAGATTGCCTGGTTTGTGAAACAACCAATGTAAAATAACATAAATCTTTGAAAACACAAAACACTCATTCTCTTTTATAATCTGAGTCTGCTTGTTTAGTGAATTAATTTAAAAATCACCATGCATCTCAAATTGATTTAGATATTGTCTCTCTCAATCTAGCTCTAGCTTGGGAATATTGTTTGCAAAACAAATATGATACCATTAAAGAACATTTATTTGTGTGTTAACTGGTCATCTTGAATGGTCTTTTTAAAGTCAGCTTAAGTCACTATTGAAATGCTGGAAATGAATAATTAAAATGAAGGGTGGATATTACAAATCTTGAATTATTTTCTGCTGTGGTACATTTCACAAAGACACACTACCAGAATTCACTTACCAAGGCTAGAGTCTAATCAGTAAAGCCCTGTGACTGAGAATGATAATTACATAAATGTGTGAAGAAAATTTTCTTCACATGTAATACAACATATAACTTAGATGATTTTCTTCTTTTGATAGATCCATAGAAAGAAAAAGATACTAAATTTTGTTATACTTTTGTGACTTCCTCCAATTTAAAATGAACTTTTTTATATAATACTCTGAATACAGGATGTAAAAAATACATATTCTAAAATTTATAATAAGGAAATGTACTTGTCTTGCCAGTGGATTTCAGCCCCGGGCAAGTTCACTATGGATTCAGTGAGACCGAAAAATGACAATGGCATGTTCTTGGAATAAAAGCATTTATACCCAACTTTATTCCCACACTGGCAGGTCAATCACTAGAATTTCGTCCACTCAGAGCGAGTCTGCACAAAGCAAGCCTGTCTCTGCCTCGGGGCCTCTCTGCCCCCGCAGCCATCTCAGTCTCTGTCCTTGGAGCTGCCCCCACTCCAGTCTCTGCCCTCCTGCAGCCGTGCCACAGTGTTGCCCAGAGCACTGGGCGGAGCTCTTTATATAGAGGCAGTAGCAATGTATTGCTCACACATGTGTAGTGAGCTAGCCCACCAGGGCCAGGTGAGAATCCTGGCCATAGGAACCTTTACTTTATCCACAGTATTTCCTGACGATTTTTTTTTTCTATTTAGTAAAATAAAAATTCTACAAGGACTTTAAACAACATATATATAATTAATGACAAATAATATTACTGTGTTGAGATTGTTCTAACATCAAACATCATTATTCCTTATGTTATATGTACAAATTCAAATCCAAGCAACATAAAGAGCTATTATTTTATTCTTAATTACTATAATTCATGAGTTATCAATAACAACACAATGACCTTAGGAAGCCACTTATTTATAAACATTTCAAAATGGAAATATGACAAGACAGGAGTTTGTTGAAATAATTGTCTCACTAGTTTTGGATTATAGCCATACTACTATGAACTAACAAAAACAGAAAATTTTAGTAGTCATCACTTAGAAGGTATTCAGCTAAACAATGAATATTAAGGAAGAAAATATTACAGATTTTTTTTCTGTTCAGATGGCTTTTATTGAATAGCTCAGGGTGAAATAATGAAAAGTTTAAAGTTTGTAGGCAAGGGTGAGGAAACAGAAAGTAAGATATGACTGCAATAAATAGGCATGAATGTTTTTTCTGTAGTCTGCAGAATTAAAGACCAAGGATGAGCATGAAGATGTATTTTGTGCTTTGGACTATAGTTTGCAAGCTCACAACATTAATTCTAGAGAGAAAATTAAGGAAAATGTAGATAATTCTGTTCTTTTTTTAAATGGTCAACTACTATCCAATACATTCAACTCTTTAACTATATATGTAAGTAACTGTCTTAATAGCAAATAACTCAGAAGCCTTGTGAGCTAATGCTTGTGACATTCAACCAAACTTTTTTTCATCTAATGAGCTATGTTTCAGGCAAGCAACAAATCGAAGTAGTCTTGTTTCAGGAAACTCTCTGAAGTGAGTACATAGAATATGAAATGTTAAAATATTCCAAAGAGCTAGTAAGTTTGCATATAAATAGGTTATCCAGTTCATAGCACATCTAACAAGACAGTGGTCTATACTCAACATTATTAGAGGAGAAATGATGTAAATGATGAAGCAAGTTTTCATTCTTTCATTACAATCAGATAACATCTGCGACTGTACAGATAAATTGCTTGAAGGAAGGCAGAACTCTGCTACTCGGGAATAGTAGGAAACAAATCCATATAGGTGCTTAACAGTGAACTATTTATAACTTCTTTCTCCTTACATAAAATGATTCAAGTTTCCAGCTAAGACTTTTGTCTCACTCCTCTTTCTCTCTTGCCTTAGGCTCTGGTTGTCCTCTAATACAACCTCCAAACAAAAAGTTCCATATGAGTTAGTAAAACTCATAATTTTCACCCTTGGCCCCTTTTCTGTTTTGAATGTGAGTGTAGGTTATGAAGGAATGCTAGAACTTTAATTCCATATTGGAAATTTACATAGATTTATTTTTACATCATACATGCATTATTAAGATAGTGCTTTAAGAATTCAAATACAACTGACCACAATTTAGTCTTGCTTTTTCTGAAATTCCAATGGCTCTGAATTCTGAAATAATTATTGGAATTCTGAGAAAATTCACTCAAAACACACTACGTGGCCTCAGCATTTGCCTTGGTGTAATATACGTACTGTTTTGGATGAAATATATTGATGTAGTATAAATTCTGGAAATAAATTCTGCATATCTTCTCATTGTACCAGTTCTGTGAATTCTTTGAAATATGATCTTAGCATTTTGATCTATTACTTTGTTGATAAGCTTGCCTCTCCATTTCCTTTGCAGTTAGTATTTTTGAAAATAATTACTAGATTTGTAACATCTTATATCATTTTTTTAAATTTAATCTTCTGAGTTAATTTTTTTTCCAAGTGACTAAGCTTCAAGACACTAAAGAAAACATACCCCAAAACCAAACACTTTGAAACACATATTTGTCTCTTTCTGTCCGAGCAGATTCTCCTGTTTAGGTCTCCCAGTCTTTCCAGTTACAAAGCAGTTCTCCACAGGTGATGTCACCAACACAGAGAGAAAGTAGTTTTTATCTTCCAAGGCCCTCAGCTACCTGTTCCCCAAGCCTTCAGAGTTCTTGGCATCTTCACTTATTATCAGTACATTACTGTAAGTTTTTTGAGGACAAGGATCTTTTCTTTCTGACCATTTTATTCCAAGAGTTTATTCCAAGACATTGTTCCAGGTGCATGGTAGGTAGTATTTAAAGATGTATAAAATGTCTGAAAAGACTAAAATGAGAAATAAAACTGTAACTCGGTAAAATGGATAATCCCAGCTGAAAGGATAAAATTGTAAGTGTGCCTCAAATCATTTAAGATTTCTGTTCTTCTTTCATTATTATTACAATTTCCTGGAGGGATTAAATATGCAGAATTATTAAATGAACCAACAATAGTCACAATAATACATATTATTTATAATATATGGATATTATAGCATATAATTTATGTTATATATATAACTATAATATAAAATTTTATAACAAATTTTATGCTATATACATAACTATAATATAAAATTTTATAAATTCAAAGATTTATAATAAATTTTAAGCCTATAGTATTTAGTCTGTCTGTTTTCTGGAAATATTACAAGTTAAGTTTTCGAGGGTCTTTCAAGGATAATCTCTTTAAAGCATGATATATTTTATATGTCCCTTGACTAAAATTCTTGTATCGGATTCTCCACTTTCCAGGAATAAAAGTCTGTATTTTAATTTTATTGTTATGACAAGTAGTGCCTTTTTAAGCTTTCGTCTCATCTCACAATCCCCTTTAATATGCCTGTTATGCTTCAGTCATTCTTTAAATTCCTTCACACAGTGTTGCCCTCTACTTGTGATAGACTCCCTGCTGAAGTACACCTTCCTTTGAGACCCTACCGCTTATAACTCTTCTATACTATGTCTACACTATATCTTCCTTGCTTCCTTGGCAATTTAATGTTACCATAATTATAGATTTAATCAAATTGAATTTAATTTGTGGTTTTTCTTGATGTGTACAATATATCATGAATGGAAGGATATTCCTATTTTAACCTTTGTTTGTTTCTGTGTTCCTGTTCCTAGAATATATGCTGAAATGAGATTAAAATTGCCATTTGTCTAGAAAATATTTAAGCATTAGGGTATTTGGTTTTGCCTTACAATACACTATTTTAAAATCATTTTACAGTTAAGTGAATTTCATATTTTTCAATTGCTCCAACAGTTTCTCTTACATCTAAATAGTTCTCATCCTGAGCTTCTGTAGATCATATGCATTGAAACTGAAATACATGTAAGATTTTTCATCTTCCTATGTATATGACAGTTTATTAAAACTTGTTATCACTTTTGAAAAGGAAAAAATAAGTTGAGTAATTTTTTTAATGTTCTTTCAATATTAATAATTTGAAAGAGCTTTCTCTTTTAGTCTCTTATTTAAAGTATATTTCATGAAAATTTAAGTCTCAGAGTCAGGATTAAAAAAATGTTTATTATACACATACTCAACAATATTATGTAAATATTTTTCTGAAAAGTATTAAGTGCAGCCATACGTTAGGTTTTTTTAGCCTCGTGTACTATAAATTCAAGCATACCCAACTGGTTGTAAAGTTTAAATTGGTCATTCGGTGTATAATGCCATATTTAAAGTTTTCATTACGCTTGTAGCAGCAGAAGATTTGTTTCTGCTTCATGCCACTCCTACATCTGTCAGTAGAATTCATCGCAGTGCACCACAAAGCATGATCTTGTCGATTACTCTCTCTCTTTCTGAGGCTAAGGACAGGGGGTTTCATGTTCTATTTAGCCTCTTGTTGAACATTTGTTTCAGTTGGTTTATATCCATGCTTCATGTATTGTTAATTCTTTCCGGTATTTCTTTTTGACAGTAGAGCTGTGGACATGAATCCTGCCATGGTGATGCTTTGTTTTCATTTTTGAAATGTAATTACCTCTTTCAGGTGTTCGGCTTTCATTTCTTTTGGTCTTCTTTTTTTTTAAATCTTCTACTGGAAGAATTGTTCCTATTCAGTCTGATTCACAGAAAATTTCCTCATGAAATTGACATTTTAATGTTTAAAATTAAACATTAATTTTACATACAATATCCACCCTCTCATTATTTTAGTTCTAGATATTATGTGTTCTCAAGCTTTATGCAAACACCTTATATTAAAACTTGCAAATACTGTAAATATTTAGAATTAAGAATTTTTATTTAAAATTTTGTTTTATCGTGTTTTTGTTCCTTTAAAATATAAGCATTGTTTTTCAATTATTGATTATTTAAAGTACTTCATATATACAGAAACATGTACAACTCAATTTTAAAGGTTGATGCATTCCCACAAAGTGAATTCGTCTGTTTAGCAATCATCTAGAACAAGAAACAGATCCTATCAGAAACCGCAAAAGCTCCCTTGCTCCTTTCCTGTTGCAAGCCCTCTCCCCAAGGGTAATCAGTATCCTGATTACTAAATTCACATGGATTTGTTTTACCAGTTCTTAAACTTTCTCCAAATTGAATCATTGTGTTTGACCTCTTAAGTTCAATGTTATGTTCCAGAGAAATTAAGCTCTGCTAATAATTATCATATTTCACTATGTAGCTGCTTGGTCTTTATTTCAGAAGTTCATGTGTAATGTGGGATTATCTCGAATTGATAATGAGATATCTCATAATCCCAAATTGATTATGGCTAACAGTAACAAACATTTACTTACTTGCTTATACTTAGGAGGGGTGAGTAGGTCAGTTGCAGCTCTTCCAGCCTTTCTGTATATCATCTGAGTTCAAAGCTCAGCTCCAAAGGGCAAATGTGGTCTGATTCCATGTATATGAAATTCTAGAACAAGCAAACTGGGATCAATGGTTTTCTTTTTTTTATTAAAGCATGATTTACATATATTAGGAGCAGTCCAATCACTTAAATGTATTTTAAGGGTTTTCTGAGATTTAGAGTAAAACATTCTTTTCATTTTCATTGTTCAAAACAGATTGTATAGCTAAACCCATATTTAATACATAAGGAAAACATATTCTGTCTACAGCCAGGGCAATGAGAGATAATATAGTTGTGAACAAAAAATTCAGTTTACCAAAAAGAGTAGAAAGTTACATTGTCCAGCAAATATGGGTAAGCTAGCCTGAAAAGCTATCCCTCTAAAAAAATAAAAATTAAAAATACTATAAATGCTTGACTTATTTAACAAATCTACCTTTGAATAAATTTAAGTTTACCTAAAAGTGAGGACAAAATCCAGGACCCAAAAGATAAAGAATGAACTGAAAAGCAAAAATAAGCTGATACTAAAGTACAGTTGAACTCAGGCATTTTCCAAAATTTGGGACCCAGAGGCTTGTGCTTTAATGACCTCATAGCCTGTAAAAGACAGAAACCTGGGTCCAACCAACCAAGACTGAAAGCTGTAATTTAGACATCCACATAAAAATTGGACACTCAAAATGCTACACACTGAGAGAAAAAGATGGCTAGGAAATGCTACCAAGAGAAGAAGGAAGAGGAAATTTTCTTTTAGTTTGGGCTCTAAGTTTAAAAAGTAAAATAGTCCTCTGAGAATTTTAAATTAGTGCTCTAGCCACAAGCAAATTATCATATAAAATATATATTACCTTCATTATTTGGACAGTAACATAAATTGTTCCTGTTAGAATAAGGTGGCCCAATATATGTCCACAGGGTATACAGTGAAAGGGGACACTTGCAGACAATCTCTTACAGTAGTCTTATCAACAGGGCTCAAAACAAATGCTCATTTAAAAAAAAATTATACCACTAACAAGAAACCAAGAACCACAAGAGTCAACAGAACCTATTAGACATCTAAGGACTTCAAAGAGAATTAACAGAAACATAAGATAGATTAATTTAAAATGGCTTGCAACTAAAAGAAAGATTTAAAATACAAGTAATGAACAAGATATCAAAAACTAAGAAAACAAATTAAATCAGATATTACTTATAGTTGTGAAAATTAAGTTTAAAACTGCATCATCTTTTAGGATTATTCATCTTTTTTAAGGTTGGCTATTCTAAGAGGCAGGTCATGATGCATCTTTTCACGTGTTACTGTTTGCCAACAGGTGAATAGATAGTCTTTGGAAAGAAACAGTCTTTTGACATAAATAGCAACCTAAATCTCAAAAACAGTATAATAAATAGAAGAAAACACACAAAAGAGCAAATGTCTGATTCCATGTATATGAAATTCTAGAACAAAGTAGGATCAATGGTTTTCTTTTTTTAATTAAAGTGTGATTTACATATATTAGTTTCAGGTGTACAACATAGTTCTCTGACAATTACATATACATAACAAAATGCTCACTGTGAGTGTAGTTGGTATCATCAGCATACAGTTACTGTAGAATTGACTATGCTTTACTTTTCATCCAATTGCTTACTTATTTTACAGTTAGAAGTTTATACCTCTTTATCCCCTTCACCTATCTTTCCCATTTCCCCTCCTCCCCCGTGACAACCAACAGTTCTCTGTTTATATGAGTCTGTGAGTCAATTTCTGTTTTTTGTTTGTTCATTTGTTTTGGTTTTTTAGATTCCACATATACGTGAAATCATATGGTATTTATCTGACTTTTTAACTTAGTACAATAACCTATAGGTCCCTCATTGTTGTTCCAAATAGCAAGATTTCATTTTATGGCTGAGTAATATTCCATGGTATATATGTTCCACTAGATCAATGATTTTCTGAGTGTAAGAGTGGAGGGATTGTCTGGAAAGAAACCTGAGGAAAATTTTGGGTGATAGAAATATTCTGTAAGTTGATTGTTTTGGTGCCCTCATTGGTGCCAAAACTCAACAACTTGTGTTATCTAAATAGGTAAATTTTTTTATACCTAAATAATGCCTCAATAAAGATTTAAAATATTTTGAAAAGTTAAATATGCAACTATAAATAGTTGAAAGAAGATCAGTGAGCTAGAAGGTGGATTTTTAGAAAATACTCAAATATAGGAATAAAAGATGTTAAAGGCAGGCAAAGATATGCAGAGGCTAGAATGAGGTGGACATCAAAAGTAGGGTAAATAAAGATAATTAAATTTACACAAATAGTATTAGACACATTTATTAGATTTATTAATCTACAAAATACAAAATAAGTGTACGCCTTTCCTAAATGAAGCAAAAGATAGCCAAGGATAATTCTACAGATAGTAGATCTCTCAACAAATAGTTAACCTTGAGATTACATTGACTAAATAAATAAGGTAACTAATTTATCTTATTAAAAATGTGTAAAATTAATTTTCTAGGTAAAGATAAGCAAATGGTTGAGGGTGATCTTATGGGGTGATTTGTGTTTCCCTCAAAATTTGTATGTTGAAGTCTTAATCCCCATACCTATGATTGTGACTATAATTGGGGACAGGGTCTATACAGAAGCAATTAAAGTAAAATGAATCATTAGGATATAATACAATATGACTGATGTCCTTATAAGAAAAGGAAATCCAGACACAGACACATACAAAAGGAAGACAGCTGTGAAGGTGAGGGAGAAGACAGTCATCTCCAAGCTGAGGAGAGAGGCAGGGAGAGGTCCTTCCTTTGTGATCTTCAGAAAAGACCAACCCTGCGAACTCACTGACCTCGGACTTCGCACCAGCAGAACTGAGAAAATTAATTTTCGTTGTTTCAGCGACCCAGTCTGTGTACCTTGCTCAGGCAGGTGCCTAGCAAACTAACACATCTGGTAATTAGAACGAAAGTATTTTATGGCACTTGTATTGATGAGAGACAGGTAAATGTGCAATTTATCTTTCTTATGTCATATGTTTATGTTTATAGGGGTGAACACTAAAATAAAAATATAGTATCTTACAAACAGCTATAAGAAAAAGATTATTGTAAAAAACGATGTGTAGATAAGTCATGAAAGTTAAAAATAAGATACTATAAACACAAATAAAACAGTAATAATACATTTATGTGAAATAATTTTCTACATTCATGTAAAAATTCCCAACATGCATAAGCCAAAACTGGCAAAATGATAAATGGATATTAAAAATTCCATTATTTTGGAAGATTTTATCAGACCTCACTCAAGATTTAATAGCTCGAGTAAACAAAAATCAATATGGACTTAAAATTTTGAACACATGATTTAATTAAAATTTCAGTTAATAACTAGAGAATGCATGTTTGTCTATTAACCAAGCTGTAAGTTTCAAGTCATTTCAAAAATTCAGATGATACAGATGATTTCTTCTGGCTATAATAAAATTCAGTTATAAAACTGTATAAAGCTCTGGTATTAGGACAAAAACAAGATGTAAGTTAGACATTTCCCTTATTCTCTCTATAAATCATGCAAAAGAAGAAAAAAACATGAATTCCTCATTCAGTAAACATGTAGTTAGTTTAAAGGACAAAGGAGGTATAAGACTAGCCAAAGAACAGGTAATATGCATTGAAGGAAATGGAGACGAAATGCCAGGCATGCAGCTGTCAGGAAAAGCTGGAGACGTAAACCTACAAAGGCAACATACATATAGTCACATACGAGTTCCAAAATATTTATTTGGCACTAGTGAGAATGGGTGTAAAATCCTTTTGCAGTATTTTGGTCCCAAAAGCTAGGCATGCTAGGCTCTTGCTGCTTAATGTGTGGCCTGAGGAGCAAAGTATCAGGTTCTCTATGGAGATTATTAAAAATTCAGAAGCACAAGCTCCGAGCCATACTTACTGGCTAAATTTCAGTAAGATGATGAAATGATATGTATTCTCGTTAAATTCGAGAAGGACTGGGATAGGCCAAATGAGAATATTCAGAGGCAAGCCGTATTTTCATGAAGTAGTCAGTCTGCATGGCACTGCATCTGAGAGGCAGAAGGGGGCAGAGGTAGAGAGAGGGGAGAGTTTTCAGTAGTTACAATGAAATAATTTCCCTAAATTTTCACTTAGGGAAAATTAAAATGGAAAACCTCTTAGAAACAAAACTGCAGGAAAAAGGAAAATTATTGCCTTTTAAAAATAGATTTTTACTTCACCCCTACTCAAGAAGCCTTTGCATAATCTGCATAATAAATCTCTCCTACTCTATGGATAATTGTTTTAAAAAGTCCCTAAATTTACCACCCTCTTACTGGTCTATTAGTTTCTGCACTGCTGATACTCATAGCTTCGGCCACTGGTGGTGTCTTCAGTTTGGAGGCATTCACATAGCCAGAGTCCATCAGGTGGATATTGTGGCTCACAGTAGATCCTGCAAAGAAAAAAGTATACTCTTGGCCTCCCAAAGTGCGGTTTCTAAATTTGTTTTCCTATGCATATGCTTTTGTATTATGTTAAACAGGTCCATACAACTGTAAACTGCTGAGTATAGTGTAGGTCACACAGGAGGAGTGCCTTCTGCACATAGGCAGGAATCTTAACATCATGTATAAAACATTCTTGCTCAGGTGAATTCGGATTCTAGCTGAATTGAACTTAATATAGATACTCCCTGTGGTTGTACATTTGACAGCCAACTTACCGAATATTTCAAGAAGTAAAAGTGGGATGAATTAAAACCATACAGAGAGAGACCTACTATGTCAGTGTCATCACAGATGCATCAAGAATTTTTATCCAGGACAAATGACTATTTAGAATAAAATCTGTTATTCATGTCAAATGGAATGACACTTTCAGTCATTCTCAAATACAATCATGTATTGATTCCTTTATAAATGACAGAGACGAACTTCTTGATAAGAAAATGAAGATGAAAATTTTGTTGAACATAAAGAGTACAGCATATTTTGGAAGGCAGACACAACCATTGATTATAAAACTATGTGAAAAGGAGAGTTTCTGTGGCCTAATAACAACTCATTAAGAGTACGAGGTGAACAAATGAACTCAGTTTTTAGGGGAAGTTGGGAAAGGGTAGAGGACATATAGTGTGGTTACTCTTTCACAGAGAAGAAAATTTTTACTAAATTGTGACTTGAATGGTATTTAAAATGTCCACAGGCTAAGACTATTCTCTCTGAAATAATGCCAGGGAGAGAAGGCCCAGGAATTGTTCAGGTACCAGTGTCATTTAGTAGATGTGCAGAATATATGTAGGTCACCACCTTGTAAGCAGGAAACCAAGATCCTCCTCCCCAAAACTAAAAGATCCTATACACTTTGGCCCAGTTATGTTTAGCCTTGTTATCAAGACTTGGTCTTCCTAAAATCTATCTGCAGCAAAATTCACTTGATTTTATCTATGACCTTCATTCTGGAACAAAGGGTTTTCTGGCTTTGTTTATTTATTTGTTTTTAATGTTTTTTATGCACTTGGAACAGAGGGATCCACTTATTTCTTAATATATTTCTAAAGATATTATATTATTTAATTGTTTGTTGGATTATAACTAGACACTGAAATAAGAAAAAATGATAGCTTTCAATTAACCCTTATAATGTGATCTCTGACTAAAGGTGAAGTCAGCTCAGCTATCAGAACTTACTGTAATTACATAATAGTCTTAGTTGAGCATTGTGCCAAATAAATATCTCTCACTAAGATCTTGGCCCCTGTAATGCTTCAAGAACTCAAATCACTGGAGATATGAAAAGAAGCTATAATAGAATGTCACAGAGCAGCTCTGGAGTCTGCAAAAATTAGTGAAAAATATCTAATTGTAAATTTCTAGTACATCACAAGAGCTGCTTGGTGAGACCTCAAATGGAAACTTTCAAAACTTTGCCCCTATTCCTGATCAATATTGATGGAGAAATTGCAGTAATATCATTGAATATCTCTGGTACATGTCTCATCTATCACAATGATCATCCTGGCAAAGTGTAAAGGTGGAACATGGACAATAATCCAAATGTGAGTGTTTGAACAACTCCAAATAGATTTCATTCAACCACCCACCTGCTGTAGGTTTTGAAAATAGGCTAACGTCCATGAGGCCCATACCCTCCAGGCCTCATGACTTTCACTATCAAGCTTAATGAAGGTTACCCTATGACATCGGGTATTTCACTCCTGACTTTACATCAGAAATACATCACAAATTATACATGAGACACATACAGTAGACTCATCAACAGGTACAAACTTCCTCCCTAACATTCTTGCAATAAGCTGTAGGTGACCTAAAACTAAAGAATTTATCTTCTGGAAAATATACCAGAAGGGGAAAATGCCTTAGAATCATGTTGGAAAAGACCCTATTAAATACTTTTGAACAGTAACACAGCACTTAATCTTTGGAGTATTGATCCGTAGCTAAATATGTCCTAGCTGAAAAGATATAAGACATGGGCTGCCCTTATATCAGGAAATGTAAAACTGAATCTTAATATCCTTCAGAAATAAATGGCTTTGGATGGTATATCAGTCATAGTTTGGTCAGGAGAAAGAAACCACAGTAATCTGAACAAGGAAAGGTCAAATGTAAAGAATTATTAACTGTAACAGGAGAGTTGAGTAATGTGCGATTGGCTAATAGTAAAAATAACCATGAAGAATCCAGAGCAAAGCTCAGATCTCAGAAATTGTTAGAAAGAGCAAGGACGTAACTAACAAGGAAGGCACTACTGAGGGGCAGAGAAGTTTTGATGCAACCCAACGTCTTCCCTCTTCCTCTTCCTTCTCTCCAGTCACCTCTACTGACAAAACTTAATATTGTATCAGCTGGCCAAAAAATAATTTAAAGAATCCAGATCCCACTTCACATAGCAGGAAATGAAAAATGGAATTGGAGCTGAGAGACAATGTATAGGGAACTGGCAAAGAAAGAGGCATTAAGTCATACCAAACAAAATCTAGATAATTGTTGTAAAAAATTTCATGCTTTAATTGGCATGCTACTGTTCTTTATTTTTCTAGTTGTTTTATTTTCTCTTTGCTGTTAGCATTTTTTTACATCTTAATGATAATCTTTACAAGATCTCTATACTTAAAATCAACTTCTATGTATTTAGTCAATCCTTGTAATGACTCCAAACTTAGGCTTCAATTTTTTTATGATTTGACTGAATATGAATTCAAACAGTATTTGCACACATTTTTTTCCCCAAGTGCCAACTAACTCCCTTTTAGAACCAATTGTAAAAATAAGTTTCATAAGTAATTGGATGCAACTATTAATTGATTTTTTTATATATAATGCAACAAAAAAATGTCAAGCAACCAAAAATCTAAAACCATTTGCATGTCATTTCTATGAAAGGAACAATGAAACAATACCCAGGGGCATTTGTAGGAGGTCCACTGTAATCAAGCTATCTTACAGGCGAAGCTCAGAAAGAAAACAGAAAAAGATGACATATATTTAATAACAATCTTACATAGAAGTCTTACTCTGTACATAAGTTTTCTGGTTCTCTTTTTTTCATATCTATTCCTTCACTGTGTTTATATCTCCTTTTCAAAATCTGCCTGTCTAACGAGGCACCTAACAATCTCTGAATGATACAAAAACTATGCAATAAAATATACTAACCTTAGTAGGGAAGTTTGGGCTGGAAACAGGATATTGGGTTAGCTTCCAAAAGCTAGTATTAGATCTGTGGCATAAAAACCTATTGGCTGCTAAATGCAAGTTAAAGTAATGAACCTGTTATCTTGGTAAACTCCTGCTGGTCTCAAGAAGAGCCCCTTATGTCCTGATGTTGCTCTTCGTTCATTTTGGCTCAATATTTTCCAAGAAAGAGATAGATGGGGTTAACTTGAATCAAGGATAAAAGTTGGGTTCTAACTGAGATTCCTAAGAAATTCTACATGGCTTCCTTCTATCCTTAAATCTCATATCATGAGAAATTATGAAGATCATGAAAATCTTACATTCAGTAGTTCATATATTGACAATGGCTAGAAAACAATGTTGAGGCATTATAACTTTTCACCAAAGAAGTCAACAATAATGGGCAGAAATGAAGAAGAGAAGTAGACACAATATTGTCTTTGGAAGTAGTACATTTATCATTTAGGAGAATATTGCTTTTAAACACCTAGTGAACTCTCTCAGATCTTTAATATTACTAACAAGATTCAGGAAATGGAAGAAATTATGAAATTTGGAAGTTTAGCTAATACGTTCATATCTGATTCTGTGAGCCCTTCAGGTTGGAGAAGAGATTTCTTTTCATGGTTCGGTTTGTGTACTCTTCATTTCTGGTTTGGAAGAGATCTACTGACTTTGAGCATAAACCATCATTTCTCATTTGTCTTTGTTGCAGTATTCAAATTTAAAAGATTTCTGGAATCTTAAATTTTATTTTGCAGACACTTCCATCTAATGATTCAACAGATAATTTTCATCTAAAACACCACATAACCTTGACACATGAATTGGATCATGTAATTGCCACCAAAAATCTGATACACAATCATGACTCTTCAGAGTGGTGTAAATCTGGAATCTGGAATGATCACTTCCCAGTTGATAATGTGTATCTTCCAACTCTGAGTAAAGAGTGGATACAATGTGGGACTGAGAATCAAGCCTATGCCTGTCAACATGATTTAAATACAACTATGGGCCACTTATATCAGTATTACTTAGTTGTTTCAGGGGAATTTTGCCACAGAGAGTTAAGACTCTAAAACAATAAATAAATGTGTGTTTGAGGAAATTTCTACAGATCAAATTAATGAAGGCAATATTCTGGTCATCTGGGCAAACAGCTCGTGTATACAACGAAAGTTCTCTTCAGTTCACATCAAGATTCTCAGTCCTCTAATCCTAAACTATTACATCATGAATTTCGCCTATTTTTTTTTTTTTACTTTGAAAGACCCATCCTAGACCACTTGAGCCCACACCCAGACTCCAAAGCCCTTTAAATACCCCACTTGTAATTCTCCTTTCTGAGACACAGCACTGCTAGGGTGGTATTTTCTTCTTAAAACTTTCCTTTTTTAACAGATTTTGTGGTGTTTTGGGGAGTTTAATAATGTTAACCTTTGTAATCCCAAAGTTCTCATTTATAAATTAAATCATTTTAGCTAAATAAATCTTTTTCAAAATGTGTTCTTCAGAAGTGTGATGAATTAAAATGTGGATAAACAAATTTTAAAATGTTTTACTGCAAGTGTTGCAAGTCTTAAAAAGTCCTTGCTATGTTATTATATATTCTGTAATACTAATATTGAGTAGGGTATTATATATAGAAATTCCAATTTTATTTTATACTTAAATATAAATGTATTAAATATCAACTGGAATGAAATCCACTGGAGACAGGTTGGAAAATGTACAGATTCCTAAGGGTATTTCTGATTCTAGGAACTTAAATTCTTCACCTTAGCAAAAGGGAATCCAGTCCTCATTTATGTGATATTTTCAGCTACTAATGCTTTATAAAACATATTTATCAATACATTTGTTCAATAATTATTATTTTTTAGTTTTTTTCTTCATGAGATTGCTGGCTACTTAAATTGAAGAGTATTGGTCATAGTACTAGGGAAATGGAAGGAAAGAAAAGGAAACTATAAGAGGAATGCCACATGTATATTCCCACAAGTTTTGCACTGCATAATTGATCTCTTTTTTAGTGTCAAAATGCAAATACATACAGTGTATGAATAGGTTTTTTGCATGTGTATATCTCTGCATATAAAATATCTCCTTTGTTTCTCTTGTGAAGCATATAAATTTTATTTTTTACATTAAAATATTAATATTATAATAACATTTTGTGTATGTGACTAAAATACATATTTAAGGATTACACCTAAAAATTGATATGGTCTATTATTAGGCTGCTTATGGTGAAATTATTTTCTTAATACTAATGGGTATGGCAGAGCTATCCATCTACTTTTCATTTAGTTTCATTGTGAGACAGTTGTTTGAAGCTGGGAAAGGATGGAGTTTATCTCTGGACTAAGCCAAACACTCTGAAATGGTATTAGATGCCTGAATCTGCATTAATTTTCACACTATAATTATCATAGCTAAGTTAGATACACTTTCCTGATCTATAAGAAGATATTTTGGATAGGTGTCTAACCTCCTTTCTTAAATTATATCCCATGTCAAGATACATCCAGAATCCAAGCCCACAGCCCTACAGTGACCTATTCTGTTACACCTGAAAATTAAGCACCAAATGCAAGCATATGTTGTAGAATATTAAATGTTTCAGAAGATCAAAGACAATGATAACTGATCTCCTAGGAAAAAATTTGGACTTTTTCTAATAACTTGGTGTAATAACATTTCATTTTAAGATTCTAGAAGAGAAATTACTTTCTATCCTTAATAGACCATTTTTATACTCATTAAGATATGATCGTGTGTGTCCTACTAATCATAAGCCTTTATGTTGTTCTCTTGTCAGGCTAGTTTCTTCTTGTGTTGTTCCTTTTTTCTATTTAATATGGTATCATTGTTAATACATTAATTAGGTCAACTCATTGGAAAATATATTAGGGAATCATTTTAAAACGTATCGAGGGGGTGAAAATGATATCTTTGGTAATGTTACTTTTTTAATAAAATTAGTTTAAAAAACGTCATGTTATGAGAAGTTTCATTTGTTTTTAGTGTTATGTAGGTTTTTGTACTATAATCTCTTTTTAGGAAATATGTTTGGAGATTTTTGGTTAGAATGCATAAAGCTACAGACTATATACACATTGTATATCATAAAACAACTTCCACCATTCAGTGTACTTACATCTTCTGAGTACATTACATCTTCCTTTAATTAGCTTTGTTTCATTAAATTCATGTGCTATTTACATCTGTGTAACCCACGTTTGTTTTGGATGGCTCTTTCCAAGTCTAACACTGGCACTGTAATTTGTAGACCATGTGTTCTGAGAATACATCTTCACATTATCAGCATGACAGGTGCTTTTTGAGATGAGTAAGTTCTATCTCATTTTAGTAACCTACTAATGCTGTATATTCTTTACACCAATGCTATTGCTGTAATGAAGGAAATGCTCTAAAGTTGCACTGTCAATATGGTAGACACTAGCCACATGTAGCTACTGAACATTTGAAATATGGCTGGTGTGACTAGGGAATTGACTTTTAAACTTTATTTAATTTTAATTAAATTTAAACGAGTACATGTGTCTCTTGGGGAATCAATGAAAGGGACTTGGCTTTATATGATAATAGATGATTGGATGATGGGATGACAAGGCTCAGCATCTGAAAATTCATTTTTTCTTCCACAAAAGATCAGGATAAATATTCTGGATATTGTCATATCCAGATATTCATGGTCCATGTCTTCGCTTATAAATAATATTTGAATAATGGTACTGAGTGTTGCTTTTTATTTGGGGATCAGATCTGTAAATGAAAATTAAGTCTCATATCTAGAACTGCCCAGTCCCAAATGTCACTATTTTGTATGATTAAGCCTACCAGCAAGCTGGGAGACTCTATCAAACTCTCTCTGAGTGCCTCCAAAGGAAGATCTCATGAATTTTATTTATACTATTCAAACTCTTATAATACTCATCAGATTTGTCACTTTACTGCTCTTGATGAGAGATGAAGATTGTGATTTATTCTATAGGGTTTTTAGTTTGGAAAAAGTGTGAAAACACTACTATTTTCTTATTATTTCTCATTACTTCTTTGTCAACACGAATCTTATTATAGTTGAATTTGTATCATAGTTGATAAGTACCACTTATTTACATGTCTTTTGAAATAAATAGACAACAATTAAAGTAAAAAAATTTATAGTAAATAGACTTTTATAAATAATAGACTATAAGACTAATATCTCTTCTCCTCTAAACCACACACACATACACACACACACACAAAGATGTCCTAGGTGCTTCTAAATATTTTTCTGTAATTAACTAGAAAGAACCCATGTAGTGGTCACTACAGGTTTTATGTTGTTTGGATGTTTAACTCTACGTGGTCACTACAGGTTTTATTTTGTTTGGGTGTTTAACTCTAGGTCAAAGATTCAACTTAATTATTCTATATTAATAGCAATTAATTAACAGTCCTCATAAAGGCCCACTCCTATTTTACTTGCATATTTATTGATTTATTCATTTTGTTCCTCACTACCTATTTCCATACCCTTACATGATCATCCATTCTAGTGGCTCTGATGGGTATCCTTTTACTGATAAATGTCCTTGTTAAATATTTAGTTTTTATATTTAATTTATGTGCATAAATTTTTATTTAAAAATTTATATTGTGCATTGATGTCTTTTTTATCTCCCAGCACTATACTTTTAAAATTTAAATACTAATCTTTATAAGTACCTTGTATTTTTGCCTTTAACAAGTGCATATTATTTCTTGAGGTAAGTAAACCCACTTTCCTTATTAGTTGCCCTAGGGATAGAAACCAATTTTCTTCAACTCCCTGTTACCTTAGAAAAATCAATGAACATCCTCTTTATGGACCTCAGAGGTAGACCATAGGGTTGCATGAATAAAAATGTCTGTATGTCTAAGTATGCCTAAAATTTCTGTGTTGTCATTTTCCATTTGTTGGTCTTGTCCACCTTTATAAATATTGCTGGTCTGAAAGATTAGTCAATTAAATTAGGATTTGAGCAGCATTTAGTTTTTTTTCTTGCTGTAACAACCTTCAGAGCACTACAGGCTTTAAATATTTCTAGAGCTCCCTTGTAGTATGTATAAGGGCTGGCTTGCCACTGAATTGTTCTTGTTTGCTCCGTCCTCAGCTTTCAGTCTTCTCTTTGTAATTCCTCCTCAGAGAACATTGCTTTCATCTCTAACTTTCCCAGCAACGAACTGGTGTACTTGTTACTTTACACTGGTAGCCTGGAGTTGACAGGGAATGAAAGGGGAGGATGCATTCTCTGTTGTGTTCCACCATCAGCCTCTTGCAGAAGTGGTGGCCCTGGACCTCAGGGGTGGGGCTTTCTGAGTAACTCTACGCCCTCCCCCTGCTGTAGGGGACCTCTAATGTTCTGGGCCCAGGACCTCATCACTTTCCTCGGTCTTCACTTGTGCCTCACAGGCAACAAGTTTGCTGCCCTAACACAAGCAGCGTTAGGCTTTGTTCCATAGGGCACATAGGAGAGAGTCCAGATAGGGCTTTGCCTTTGCTTGTACAACTGTTCTTGCTTGCCTGGGCGTACCCCACAAGGGAGACTTCCTGGACTCCCACTCAACTCCAAGTCTTTATGGTGAAAACCAGGTGTGATGTTTGTGGTGAAGAGATGGGTACAAATCCACAAATGGATACAAATTCCCTCTGTGTATGTGACTCCCTGGACTTTTATACTGTCATGTCCACACTGGCTTTTAGAAATTGATTGCAATTTTTAACTGAATTCTTATTGACTTCCATGCTGTTACAGATTTCAGCATCTGCCCTCTGCAGATAATACTCATACCATCTCTCCTTTGGAGGCATCCATTTTTCCTTAAATTTTAGGTTAGTTCATTGTGCTGTAATCTCATCTTTCTGATGCATTTAAGAAAAGCTGGGTTATGTGCATTACCTAGCTTTTTATGGTGTAAATGTGAGAACAACATCACTTTCAAGCTTCCTAAAACCTAAGCAGAAGTCAAAATTTATCAGGGTCAACATTAATTTTTCTGTAAGTACTGTGTAAAACTTACTCCTTTTCTTCCTCATTTATTAGACATTCCAAATTTGTCATACATCAAGTTTTCCTATATTCATGGTCTATCTCTGAATTCTCTATTCTAGTATTGTGGCATATGCTGGATGTTCTTAAACAGTACAAAATGTTTTTATTACTATAACTTCATGGAATGTCCTAAGTAAGGCAAATACTATTCTTTGCTCATATTTTTCCAAGTCAGTTTAACAAATCAGAAAACAATGCTCTCCTAAAATGTTTTTAGACAAAAATATTGTTATTCAAAATGAAATACATATTGAATGTTAAAGTAAATTCTATTGATTTATTAAAAATGTGGAAAGAAGTAACACCTTTTTAAAGTTAAGTCATATCATTGAGGAACATAGAAACATTCTGGGCTAGAAAGTCATCATTTGCTTCTCCAAACTCACTCTCTTACGTTTCTGTACTCTGTTGTCTGTCTCAGGAAGCTGACTTCTGTATAATGAGAAAACAGGATCTTTTGCTCTCTAATTTCTGTTTGGATGTTGTCGTTAGGTACTGCCATCTGAAAATAAAGTCTTTGTGAAATGTGAGAGATCAAGATATATAATCCCCTGACTATGACCTTACAGGAATGATGTTTGACCTGGTCTCAATCCTCTAGAGAAGGCCACAGCTCCTCTCAGAGAGCCCTCTCCTGCCATGATGGCTTTCAAGGGATAGTGAAATCTGTTCAGTCTTGTTGACCCTTCAGTTTCCCTTATGAATTTCCCTTAACTGAGCAGAACTCTGTAAATACCCTTCAAATTCAGTCATCAACCAAATCTCCTATATCCTTGGGTCTCTCCCTTTAACTGTATTCTGACTTGCTTCTTTAGAACGGTTTCCCATATAGCTTTCTCAGGATGAGACTGTTTCCTCTCCCACTATCTAAAATTTGAATAGGTTGCTAATAGAAGCTATATTTTGTTTGCAGATGTCTTTTTCTTTTTCCTGAAAACAGAAAACTTTGAATTTCATGATAATCAGTTTACCCACAGATATACCTACTTGTTGCAGAATCTGTCATCATGATTTCTTTATTCCTTTGCAGTTATTTGCTCTTGCTTGGCTTACCGTAATGCTTTCCAACTAAATTTATCTTAAGTTTGATATCAGTAACAGAGGAAGTAGTTCCAAAACTCTGGCCTCTTAGTTTCCTCATCTCTTCTTCTTCAAATATAGCTTCCTCCACCGTACTTAGTACTTCACCCCTGTGATCCAAATTTAGACATTATCATTGCCAGTATATATAATGCCATACTGCTAACTCAGTTCAAACATATATCTTTGTGACATTTCCTCTTAGCTTTCCTTCAAATTCTTTTAGTAAGCCAAAAACCATACTTTGGTCCACTGAGACATATAATTAATTAGTACTATCAAATTTTCATATCCTCTCATTCGATCATTTATTCATTCAACAAATATTTAGTTTGCATTTATGCTGGATGAGGAATTTTCTAGTCAGTAGAAATAAAGCAGTAGACAAAACAGGTAAAAATATGTGCTCCTTTGTAAGCTCGTTGAAATAATAAATTAGGTGTTTTTAGAAGTGGTAAATACTAAGGTAATAATAAAGAAAGGAGACTAGTTTGGCAAGAAGGTAAATGATATTTTATACATAATAGCATAAGAATGCCTCACAGAAAATAATTTTAACAGCTTTGCAAATGTGTAATTGCTGCACAATAGGCCATACATATTAAATGTACACAATTTTGTGAGTTTGATGTACACTTGAAACCACTGTCACAATCAAAAAGGACATTGAATACTCCTAAATATTTGTTCACACCTCTTTGTAATCCATCCTTCCCTCCTCCAATCACTCACTCTGAAGCAACTACTACTTTCTGTCCATTTGGTTAGTTTCATATTTCTAGAATTTATATAAATTGATACCTGTAATATTGATTATCCTATTTCTTTAATGCAGCCTAATTATTTTGAGGTTCATATTTTTGCATCAGTAGTTCATGTATTCTTAATAGTGAATAGCATTCTCTCATATAGAATATTTTATAGTTTATTCTTTGCCTTTTGAATGATTTTTTTCAGATTGTGCCTACTGAAATTAAAGCTGCTATGAAATTTCATGTACAAGTTATGCACATATGCACATACAGTTTCATTTTTCTTTGCTAATTTCCCAAGAGTATAATGGTTGGATCATCTGATGAATATATAATTAAATTTTTGAAAAACTTCCATTTTTCCAAAATGGTTATATTACTACAGATTCCCACCAGCAGTTATTTCACATCTATGGCAGCATTTGCTATGGCCACTCTTTTTAAAACTTTAACCATTTGATTGGATGACTAATGGTATTTCATTGTGGTTTAATTTGCATTTCATCAAGCATTAATCATGTTGAGTATATTTTCATATGCTTCTTTTCAGCCGTATAACTTGCCTTTGTGAATTTTCAGTTCAAAACATTGACAAATTAAAAATGTTTGCCTTATTATTAAATTATAAAAGTTCATTGTGTATTCTAGAAATAATCCTTAAAGGTCTATGTACTGCATGTATTTTGTCTTTTTCTTTCACTATTTTTTCCATTAACATTAGTAACAACCAGTCAACCTCACTGTATTTGTTAGCTATCCAAAAATGTTCAGAAATATCATATACAGATTCACTCACTCCTTGCTTTTAAATTGGACTAGAAGTATCCAATGGAGATATTTTGCATATCTGTATTGCCAGATCACACCACGGACCATCAGTGCTCTCTTTTCTATTGGAAATAGAATTTTTAGTATATTTAAATATAATCAGATTAGAGAACCAATTCCAGAAACTCTAGTACTAATTCATAAAACTTGTCCTTAAAATTCTTTTCCTCTAGAATCACTCCTGGTACCAAAATCTGTGTTAGTCTGAATTTCCAGAGAAACAGAACGAGTAGAATATAGTTTGATATAAAGAAATATAGATATAGATAGATACACATACATATATATGTGTGTAAATATATTTATTATAAGGACGAGGTTCACTCAGTTTTAGAAGCTGAGAAGTCCAAAGATCTGCAGTGGACAAGCTAGAGACCCAGGTGAGCCGATGGTATGATTCCAGAAGTAATCAGAAGGTCTGGGAACCAGGATAGTATAAATTATGATATAAATCCTAGTCCAAAGGCAGGAGAAACATCAAAATGAAAACTTCAAATTCTGGAAACAGCAGCATATAAGCTATTGTGGCAGCTTTGGCGCCATTTAGTCAGGAAACTCAGTAAATTTAACTCTCAAGAACTTTAATGACTTCATTGGAAAAAAGAGCAAGTGTCTTAAATGACCTCTAATATTTCTTCTAGATCTATCCTTTTGTACTTCTGTTTGTGAAGAGATTGAAGTCCAATCATTTGCATTAGAAAAAAAATTATCAAATCCTAATACACTGAAAAAAGTCATGCTTAAATTCAATCATCAAATTATATTTATTTAAATGTTTTAATATGTTTAGTTGATTAAATGTGGATGAAGACTGAGAAAGAAGTGGATTTATTTATTTTTTTCCTCATAATTCAACCACTGTAGCTTTCCTTACAGGTATTGCTTGGGTAAATGAACTTCATCTTTTTTCCACATCTATCCTGATGAACCTTGCATCAGTATTAGCAGACTAGTACTTTACTGTTTTTACTACCTAATATTTTAAATTCAGCATGTCTCCAGTGGAGTAAAACTGGATCACATATAAAACCAATCCTATTTGAACAATTTTACACTGCATTGCTTCAGAGTGCAGGAAATAAGCAGAAAATGAAGGTTATAATTCACTTTTTCCCCTGGAAGATAATTTTAACACAGTCACTTACGAATATCATTTTAAAACTTCCAGATAATCCTCAGGTAACTCTTGAAGGTTGATCTCTGCCTTCTATGTGCATATGCAAAGCATTATGTCATTAGAATAAGAGACATAAACTGATAATTTTCAAATTCATACAGATCCACAGGTTTTACCACAATACAGGTTTTTCAGGGGCCATGAGCATTTGAAAACTACATGTTGGGGAAAATAAAACGGTTAAATTGTTTTAAATGGAAGAGAACGAAATGTAGTGTGGAGCAAAAGAGAGAGAGACAGAGATTAGTAAGAATAGAACAAAAAAGAAAGGAACAGTCTATGTTTGGGTGGCAAAAAATAAATTCACTAAACACAACTCTTTGTTCTTTGTGTCATTTCAATGAACTAGGATAATTCCAGAAGAGACCAATGACCTGGAGCACAAAAAGAAAAGAAAAAAAAGGTGAACCAAATGGAAAATTATTTTGAGACAGTTCATAACTAGGAGTGGTGGTTGTAAATTGGCATGAATTGAACTTAGTTAACCTCCGTTAAGAAATATTTCTTTGGCCTGTTTTGCAAGTGGTCATGGCCGATTGTGTAGTCCTGGCATATCTGCGTTAATGTATCTGTGTCTCACAAATACGTAATGTTTATGTGTTCGTTCCTCTCACACAGATCCCAGAAGTTGTCTCATCAATTAATTAATTAATTCAACTTGTTCTAGATGGGTATGAAAATTACATTAGCTTAAGTATTATAATTTGGTTTCTTAAATGGGATTCTGTCATATAGCCATGCATTTAAAAATAGGCAAACTATTTTTATTTCCAGTTCTATCCATGTTAATTTACCGATACTATCAGTGCACAGAAGTGAAATGGTGGTAAATGGAATAAAAACAGAGTAATGTCTTAAGTAAGACATGTTACTCCTAAAACTTTCCCAATGATATCCAGCTCTAGATTCATTAAGAAAACTTTAATGATGAAACATCAACAGAAATAACTTCCCTCTAGTTTGTTGTTAGAAAAGTAACACAGACTTCATTCAATATTTCACTCCCACTAATAAAATTTTCCAAGTAATGAGTGTTGTATCATTTGTTGTGCTAATTCAAAATAAAAAGTGACATAGATTTTTACAGTATAAAAAAATAGCAGAAATACACTGTTTCATTTTTTCCCCTTTAATTCTCCAAATTTTAAAGAAATTTTGCAAAGGTATTCAGTTTAAAAAATATAATGTTCAATATCTGGATGTTTAAGGTATGTAATGTCTAGCATAAATTTTGTTGGAGTAGATCACTACTAAGGAAAATGGCAGTGGCCTCTCAATTTGTCCTGATTTTACCAGCAGACCAAACTAAAATCACTCTGCATTATCTAAGAAGCTTGAAGGAAGTGCCCAGTTGCTGATAAAAATTCAGTGGATTAAACTGCTCAATGAAACATCAAAACACATTTTTAGGCAAAAAATGCTGACTCGTGGTAGCTTAGGCTAAAAGTTAGGGAAAATGTTATATATATATCAGTGTTCATAGGTTATATTTGATGTGCATGTGTGTGTGTTCATGGGTATAGGTATTTGTAGTTGTGTATCATCTGGCTAGTGACTATTTTGGTCATTGACTACTTGTTACTGCTACTTCTGAAATACAATACTCCGTTTACTTGAAAAGATCTAGTTTCTTATCTAAATATGACATATTTATTTTGTTTCACATTCCTTTTTAAAACTTCTGTTACTTGAACTTTCTAGACAATTATACCAGTTTTAATCTAAATATGCTCAATTGTATATTATCAACATTCATTCTCTGTAGATAACTACATAAAATATATGTTATTTTTTTATCAATTCATATAAGTTCAGGAGTGTTCCTTATTATATAAAAAGAAGTAATGGAAAATATTCACATTCACCAACATAAATATTATCAGTTTAAGGCCATTATAATTTGAATTAAAATAATAAATAAAACAAGAAAAATTTGAAATTTGATGATTCAATTTTGGCAGATTTCTCAAATACATAAAGGCTTTAGATAATAGAGGCAAATATAGTTAAACATTTTCAGACTTTATTAAATATATGCATATTATCATAGTATATTTAATTCAATAAGTTTATATTTTTAAGAGAAATGAAAACACATTTATGAAACTTTAATAGACCTTGATTTCTAATGGGCAGATTAACAAAAATAATAAATTTTATACTCCTTTTGCCATTGTTCTTAGTCAGGATCTAATGACTTGCATTTGCTGCACTAATCTTTAGAGTGATTATAAAAGGATAAACACATATTGGTAATCTATATCTATCAGGGAACTGTGTTGATTTTTAACTGAACAACAATGGCAAAAGAGATTTTCATTTCACTGAACTAAACATTTATAATTAAATCAGAAGATTGAAAAAAGCTTAAACACTAATGAGGTATAAATTATGGATTACAGAGTCTCCATTTTATTGAGTTAACATCAAATCCTACCAGTTCTAGGAAAAAGAATATTTATTTGCTAATGATATTTATTAACTGGTGGTCATCGGTAGGACATGGTTGTCGCTGATTGCTTTGTAAAATATTTCAGGAACAGAGTCTCACTAGTATTTTTATATCAGTTCTGAAATTCTTTTCAAAGAGCTATTTAAAGATGAAGTTTGATCCTGGCATCCAATGTAAAAGACTGTTGGAAGCTCTTCTGTGATGACCACTTGGGTTGACAAAGGGCAAAACCTGAATTTTTTAAATGTGTAAATTTTCTTACTGACATATGTAATCACTGAGTCTATCCATTCTATTTCCTAAAAATTCATAGAGCAGAACTGCTTATCTCTGTCACTAGGCTCTTAACCAAGTTCTCATTATGAATTTCATGAATTTCAGCAAAAGCCTCCCAAATAGTTTTGCTTTGAGGATATTTCCCTTAAAATTCATCTACTCTACTGCTCTCTGACTGCTCTTTCTAAATTACAAATATGATTTTATGTTGCATTCGTATTTAAATTATTCAGCACTTCCTTACCCTAAATACAATTCTTGTGCACTTGTTATAAAAGGTCCTGATTGATTTGGACCCTGCATGTACATCCATCCTTATCTTTTGTTGCAATATATCATGTCTTACAGTTCGTAAACTCCTTTGTATTTCCTGAACTTACGACACTGTTTAAGGAAAGGTAGTTTAAGAAGTGTCACAT
Organism: Smutsia gigantea; assembly: GCA_032199065.1. Classification (NCBI taxonomy): domain Eukaryota; kingdom Metazoa; phylum Chordata; class Mammalia; order Pholidota; family Manidae; genus Smutsia; species Smutsia gigantea. Next base: position 64,085 of record JAVSCE010014740.1, read on the forward strand.
GAGCCAATTCTTAGAAGGTAAATATAATCTGGTAGACATTCATCAGTTTTACCAGCATGTCATTTTCCCTAAACAACTCACACTTTTTTACACTTTGGAACATGTTATTCCCTTGATCTGCAATGCTTTTTGTCCACATCTTTAGCATCTGCCTTTTACTTGTTTTTCTAGGTCATAAGACAGTTTTTCAAAGAAATTGTTCATAATGTTCCCAGTGTATATTATCTAAATCTCTCTCCCTCTCCATTCCTTGTCCCTCCCTCTGTCCTCCTCCCCAGTCTATGTGTGCCCTAATACATCTCCGGTATCATTTAATCAGGCTCTAGTTTTATTTTTTGAAATGTCATTGACTAATTTTGAATGCATCATCATGGTAGTCTCTTAAAAAATTGGGGACATTTCGCCTCCTTTTCTGTTTACCAGAAAGACTGTCATTTCTTTCTTGTGGAAATGATTTTTAAAACATACTGGATTTCTTTAACGTGTATATCTCTATTTAGATTTTCTATTTTTCCAAGTTTTGCTGTGATGTATATTTTTTAGAGATTTTTCTGTTCCACATATATTGTCAAAAGTATTGGTGTAGATTTGTTTATACTATTTTAATATCTATTATAGATTTCTAAATCTGTAGTAATGCCCCTTTCCATTTCTAATATAGGCAATTTTTCTTTTCTCTTTCTTAATCATTATTATTAGGGCATTATCAAATTTATTAGTCTTGTCAAAGAACCAACAGCTGTGTGGATTCTTTTGTATTTTTAAGATATTTTGTTGTTTCAGTGACTTTCACTCTAATATTTCTTCAGTTTTACATTCCTTAGTTTTCTCTTACTGATTTTCCTAATTTATTAAAATCGTACTTAAATCATTGATTTTCACCTTTCCTTTTCTTTTCTAACATATTAATTAAACCCTGTGTATTTCTCTCTATGCACTGCATTGGCCAAATTCTGCAAGTTTTGTGTTGCTCAGTCACTACTTTTCAGCTCTTGAAAACTTATACTATAATTTTGATTTCTTTCACCAATGAATTACATAGAAGTTGTAATAGTTGGTTTTAGAAATGTAGCTTTTTAAGTTCCTTTTTTCTGTATTAATTCCATTGTAGTCAAATAATATATTCCAGATAATTTCAATACTTTGGAATTTGTTGGTTTCTTTTCTTCATTTCACATGTTCCTTGCATGCTTGAAACAAAAGCTCTGTCTTGGGTACAATGTATTATCTTATCGATTAGACTGTGTTTGTTAATTTTGTTGTTCCTGTTATCCATGGAAGTGGACTTTTTTCCCCTGTCCTTTTTATATTGAAAAAGTATTGTTAAAATCTCCCACAATGATTGTGGGTTTTTTCACATCGTTCCTCTTGGTGCTGTCAATTTTGAAGTCATGGTAGATATATTTAGGATTATAACAGCTTCCTATTACATTGAACCACTTTTAATTATTAAATACTACTATTTGTCACTGAAAATGATTCTTGCTTTAAGGTGCAGTTTGATATTAGTATATACTGTCTCCACACACAATTAACAAAGCTTTAATTATCCAATTTTTATTCTATTAACATGCTAGTTATAGTGTTTTATAATTTTTAATGACTACTCTGCAGATAAAGGAGCATTTCCCTCACTTAAAATATTTTTATTCTAAGAGAGACCCTGTGTTTAGAACATGTATGTGTCTTGTGCTCTGATCTTCTTCCTCTCATCATTTGTTATACTAAGTGCTTCGCTTTGAATATCTTCTGTTCTGTCTTATAGATAATTAGGCTCTTGAACAATTGTGTTTAAACTACTGAGACAACCATCAATCCAGATAAAAATTTCAGATTGTTTTTCTTTCTGGAATGGCCATTGAATTTTTTTTTACAAATTCTAATTTTCTGGTAAACTTCTCTATCTTGTCTTTTTTTCATCTCTGCCTCTGTTTTCTTGCTCTTAGAATCAAATTAGTTGAAAGCTCTGTTAGAATGGACAAATAGTTGGACATGAGCCAAGAGTGGGCAGCAGCAGTCTATTGGGAAAAAACACAGAAGGGCCTCTAGCTGAAGCCATGTGTGCCCCTCGGTAGTAAACATCCAGGCTTTCAGGTCAACACATTTTGATCGTGAGGTCAGCACATCCTACATCGCCACTCCACTGCTTTCAGACATGTGCAGATAACAGGAAAATGGCAGAATTTGACCTCTATACGACCTTCCACTGGGGGCACTCTACCAGAATCGGCAAACTAACCAAAGCTAAGCATGCGCTGAACCTCGGAAACCACACACTGCCTGCGGGCCCCACCCGGGTAAGGCAGGAAGAGCGCACGCCTGGCCAGCTCCTGGTCCCGAGGACATGGCTTAGATTGGATGATGGGAAGGAGAACCCAAAACGGAGGCAGTCATAACAACATAAAAGCTCAACCCTTGTAATGAAATCGTCACACTCGACTCTTACGGAGTTGCCTGCGTGGACCCCTCCAAGTGTACTTTAACCTTAACCAAATAAACTTCTTGCTGCTTCTACTCACTGTATGGTTTCTGGACTAAACTATTTCCTTCAAGAAGACAGGGACTGTGAAACAGCATGCTGCCCAGTAACAGTTCTTTATACTAAATTTAATCTCTGAATCAACTATGGATCTTCTTCTATTTGTATTTCCTCTCTTGAATAAGTCATATATCTTTGCTTCTTCCCATGTTTTATTATACACCAAATATTAAGTATAAGAAATAAAGCACATTCCAAATGGAGGATAAGTCAGAGGCTGATCATCTCAATTTAATCAAGGATTGCACTTGGTCGGTATGCAGGTGACATTTTTAATAGATCTCACTTTAAATGTGGTTTGAGCCTGACTTTTGAGTACATCCTCTAGGCCTGTTGATTGAGACTTTTGTGGATCATGTTCCCCTCAGATATGACAGTGTGAGACTGACCTCTTCCCTTCAGAATTCCCCCCCCCCCATCTCTCCAGTTCCTACCTTGCAGAGTTTCAACATCTGGCAGTATATTGATTGGCAGAATGACTATGCATGAAGCCGTCTCTTTCTCCTAGTGGTTTTGCCCTCTGAGACCTAGGAAACTGCAAGGGACTTTACTCTGTCTTTTAGAAGATTTGGCCTAATTTCCAAGCCTCCCCCCATTGCCCAAGAAATTAAAAATGTTTGAGTGAAAACAAATACTATTAGAGGCTTCTGTGGTTTCTGATCTGTTACTCACATGCTGTATTAGTCTGCTCGTGCTGCCATGACAAAATCCCATATATTGGGTGACTTGAACAACAGGAACTTATTTCTCCCAGTTCTTGAGGCTGGAAGCCCGAGGTCAAGGTGCCGGCAAGGCTGGTTTTTGGTGGACCCCCTGGCTCAGCTTCAGGGGGAGCCATCCCGCTGCGTCCTCACAGGCCTTCCCTTTGTGCGTGTGCATGAAGAGAGAGAGCACGGGTGTCTCTTTACGTTCTTCTGTCCTTTTAAGCACCCACTGAAGAAGAGTGCCTTTACTAAACCTTGGAACACGGTATGGGAAGAATTTCTAGCACTCCAAAAGTCATGTGGAAAATGTATCTGGGAATTTCCAATCTTCTTCAAATTGCATTCATTCACTCAGTTATTTGGCACCTACTACATATTAGGTGCTGCTATGGTTTGAATGTTTGTATCTCCCCAGAATTAATATGTTGAAATTCTAGCACTTGATATGATGTTAATAATAGGAAAGGGTCCTTGCAAACTGCTTAGGTCAGGAGGGTGGAGTGCTCATGAGTGGGATTAGTACCCTTATGAAACAGGCCCCAGGGAGCTTCCTAGCTCCTTACCACCACGAGAGGACACAGTGAGATGCCGGCAGAGGGCCCTCCATTGACTGTGCAGGCATCCTGATCTCAGACTTCCAGCCTCCAGAACTAAGAGAAATACATATTTGTCATTTATAGGCTACTCAGTCTTCAGTATTTAGTTATGGGCTACTCAGTCTTCAGTATTTAATTATGGGCTACTCAGTCTTCAGTATATAGAATTAGCCCGAAGGGACTAATTCAGGCACCTTCCTACCTACTGCTGGGGATGTAAATTTAACAGACAAGTCCCTTCCCTCATGCATATACCTTTCTAGTCTGAGATAGATACAATAAATAAAAATCAATATATTAGCTGATAGTTGTAGTGTTATGAAGTGTTTGTTATAAAGCAAAGTAAGAAGATGGTGAAAAATGGGAAAGACACTCATTTTAGGTAAAGCATTTTGAAAGGGAGATATCTGAGTGGAGACTGAAAAAACAAAGGAATGAGCCATACATATATCTGGAGAATACTGTATCCTATAAAAGAAATGGCAAATACAAAACTCTAGGAGTGTGTGTTACATTTGGAAAGGCTTTTCTATAAAACCCATAAAATACTGCTGGTCTCTTTAATTAATGAAGAATTGACTCTGGGAATGGAGTTGTATTTTTCATTTTAGATAAAGATATTGCTCCTTTTTATTTTTATCATATTGCTGTCATTCATTATTCCTCAATATCAATTATTTTTATATAATGAAAGTTAAGAAAAATTACAATAGGTAATATTTATATTCTTATTACATGTTTCCAGAAAGAGGGAGGGGTTAATTTTATACAGAAAGTTTAAATTCCTAAAATATAATCCTCTCAATCATATTGTGGGGGGGAATATCTTTAACCTCATTTTCAAGACAAAGAAGAAGCTCAGAAGAGGTAAGAAATAATCCCACTTTTGTGCTAACAGGAAATCGGGGAAGTGGAAACAGTATGTGTTTGGGACTGTGCTAAGGAGGGCAGATATACATATGAATAAACTTGAGGGATTCATGATCCATTAAGACAGAGAAATAAAACAAATAAAGAGACAGTGAAAGTATGACCTAAGATATGCAGTGCAGATGTTACACATAGAGTTGACATAGCAGTATGGTAGCCAAGCATCTGAAGTTTCCCATACAGACTCATAGCTCTGCTAGGCAGAAGTGATCCTGATCGGTTTGAATCCAAATCAGGGCATATGAAAGAAAGAAAAGACTGCCAGAACAGAACATGAAGGGGTCTCACACCATGGTATGTAAGGGGATTGTAGAAGTAAAGAAGGGTAGAGAAGTTGCAAGACACATCACTATATGGCAGACTCAAGAGCTGAGACTGTATACTCCTCACAGTGATGACCTATCCCAAGTATGTGGGCAGGAAAGTGATATTCTTTGGATTTTTGTTGTAGAAAGACAAGTCCATGGATTTTGTAGAGGATATATTAGAAAAGGAATAAACCGATCTAAAGATTGCTGTTGAAGTGTATTTTGTCATGTACAGGTGAGGGACACAAATAGCAAAGCACTCATCTTATGTTTGAACAATATTTATTAAGGGTATTTCCTTTTATGTGTATAGTCTTACTTTTATTTTTAACCACCAAGGGAACAAATTCTACTTTTTTCACTCTAAAATGACTTAAAATGTTTGTGTGTTAGCCTGTGATTGAGTTTTTAATTAAAATTTATTATATTGATTATGTTTAGAGAAATTGATTTCCTTGGATGGCAAATGTTGGCCTGAAGGAATTTAGTTTTGTTTTCTATTAAGCACTGAATATAGTCATAAAAATATAATTAAGAGTTAATGGTGTATGCCAGGTATTAGACTTATCAATAATATTGAGGAATATATTTGAAGATGGTATTTTTCTATTTTATATGATTACTTTAAAAGTTAGTTAACATAAAGGATGAGACACTCAGATTATATTTAATTTACAAATGTAGTATCATACACATTCCTATCTGAAAATTTATCAAATAACATATTTAACTAGAATTATGTTAAAAATGTCTTTTTGCTCTAACCATGCAATTATTTAATTCAGTCTTTAGCTTGAATTAATACTCAGAATAGAACATCAGGATGCTTGATTGACTGAATAAATAATTCTTAAAATATTTATTCATAAGAGAGTAAATAATAAAAAGCCCTAACTGAATGGGTATTTAAAACTTTGAAAGCCATATAATTGTTTAGAGATGATTTCCACTATAAGAGCACATACTGATTTCATAGTACAACTGTGATACTAAAGTAATTAACACATTAAAAAAATATTGTTCTATCAACTTACCTTTAGATCTTCAGTTTCAGCCTTTTCCAGTGATAACATTTTGAAGAATAGCAGTAATCATTTTTTCCTCACAAAACTTTTCTCCCTGTCATATTAGTAGAGATAAAAGAGCAGAATCAGGCTTTTATGAAAACGTTTTACTTACTAGCCATTATTCCTGTGAAGAATTCCTGAAACACATAGCATATTAATATAAAAAGTGTTTGTATATAAACACATATATATTATATAATCATACCATATTATCTGCACACAATAAGAAATGAATATAAAATTGTAATGTGATTATTTTAATTATAATCAATTGGTTTAATATATTTTGCTACCAGTCACACAGTAAAGTATTTTTTTATTGAAGTATTGTTGATATACAATCTTAGGTTCAAATATACCTTTGAATATACAAATCTTATATTTCAAATATACATGGTTTAACAGTTACCCATATTATTAAATCCTCACCCCCACTAGTGCAGTTACTATCTGTCAACAAAGATGTTAGAATCATTGGCTGTGTTCTCCATGCTATACTACTATCCCTGTGACCAATTTATATTATGATTGAGAATTTTTGTGCCCCTTTATCCACCTCACCCTCACCACCTATCTGCCCTAACCCTTCCCTCTTGCTAACCACTAGTCACTTGTCAGTGTCTGTGAGTGTACCGCTCTTTTGTTCATTCTGTTTCGCTTTGTTTTTATATTCCACAAGTAAGTGAATTCATACGGTACCTGTCATTCTCCACCTGGCTTATTTCACTCAGCATAATATCCTCTAGATCCATCGATGTTGTTGCAAATGGCATGATTTCTTTTCTTTTTATGGATGAACAATATTCCATTGTGTATTGTAAATTGGTACAACTGCTATGGAAAGCAGTATGGAGGTTCCTCAAAAAACTAAAAATAGAAATACCATTTAACCCAGTAATTCCAGTTCTAGGAATTTACCTGAAGAAAACGAAATCCCTGATTTGAAAAGATACATGCACCCCTATGTTTATTGCTGTATTACTTACAATAGCCAAGATATGGAAGCAACACAAGTGTCCATCAATAGATGAATGGATAAAGAGCCTCTATTTTTATATGTTAAAAACTGAGAGATCTGTATTCATATAATCATTTATTTCAAAAATATTAATTGCGAATTTACTATGTGTTAAGTAGTGTACCAGACACTGAAAGTGTAGCAGTGCACAAGATCTAGTCTCTGCCTTCATTGAGGCCACAGTAAGGAGAATGATAAAATAAGTACAGATAAAGATATTTAAGATATAAATATAAGAATAATATTGAAAACAACAGCTGAAAGATAAAAACATGAATATTTACATTTTTTTAAAACAAACCAAAACAAAGTATATATTTTATAGATATAATATCACTTAATGTCTGAATATGGACCATAATACAAGGTTTAATCCCCCAAAATAATACTAGCTATTATTTTTCAAATACTTATGCTTGCTAAACTCTAAGAAGTTTACATGATTTAGTCACTTCTCACAATAATCTATGAGATTAGCACTACTGTTATACCCTTTTGGAGAGGAAGAAACAGGTCTGGAGATGTTAGATAATATCTACCAAGTAAGGAAGCTAGTGGTGAAGTGACAATTGAACTGTGTTAATTTGGTAAAGATTGTATGTGCTTAGTCATTTACCTGTTGCAAAAGGCAATAGATGTCTTACCCCTGGTAGATTGAATATTTTGGTTAAAAGTGCATTGAAGGCGGGTTTTAGTAAAGATAATTGGCAAATCCAATTCCATTTGATTAACCTATCCTGAAATATAACAAATAGAGCCTATTTGTCAAAGAGATACTTCACAAAAAATTTGATCAAAAATTTGATGAAGCATTCTCAAATTGCATAATAAAGTTTGGATTACTATATTTTTCTTATTGGAAAACTTTGTGTCACCTTTTTTTATAAAAAAAAGAAAAAAGTGAATTTTTAAGTCCCTTAAAGATTCTGTGTGTGTGCATCATTTTGTAATTTACTCAACTTACAATTCAACACTTACTGGTAATTTGTATGTTGGAAAAATTAATAGAAAGTGTCGGTCATTATCCTGATCCTTATGGAACTAAAAATCAAAAAAGCATAACTTCCTTCAGAAAGGTGTGAAAGAAAAGGCTCTAGATTAATTTTGCAGTAGCTAATTAATTCAGTCTGCCACAATATTGTTGCAACATTCACATTATAAGGCTTCTTTCTGAAAATTAGATGTTAGTTTTGAAGTGTTAATATATTAAAATGAATGCAGATTATCTCAAATAGTCACTAACTAGTGTAGATTTTCATTTTGATACAACACTTATAGGTTTTAGAGAGTCAAATATGCAAAGGCTGGGTGATCTAAGGAAAAAAATCTTAAGCATGTTAAGTGCCAAATGTTTTAATCTGAAAGAATCTAGATGAATTAACTTTATTAAGATTATTTGTGCTCATTTAAATAGGTGAATTGATATACTGAAATTAAAATGGGGTAAAGCATAGCCAAGTGTTTAGTAAGACTGTAATGTTTGTTACAGTTATTCAGGATAAACTAATCACCTTTAAAAGACTGATAATTAAAGAATAGAGGATGCCTTCAGAGGATAGTGTGCTGCTAAATTTATGTACAGCATTTTGCCTAAAAATGGAAATTGATAGAACAATGGAAATATTGAACAAATTTAATATATTACTATTTTAAGGTTTGGTGACAGTATGATATGAAGGCAAAAGCCCTGGTTTTAGAATTAGACAGAATTGACTTAAAATCTTGATTCTTATTCAATGTGTAACAAAAAAGGGAAAAGCAGCAGTCATTCCTATTACATTATTACTTACTATGTTCTAGATGTTGTCTTAAGTACTTTGTATATAATTTATATTCAAAAAAGAATTTCCAAAGATCCTCAAGCAAAATTTGGTAAAATAAACCCCACTTTAAAGTGAAAAACCTGTGTAGTAGGAATTCAGTGAGAGAATAATCAAAGATTAGCTTTTGTTTTATTGTTTGCTTAAATATAGCTCAGTATATCCTAAACTTGGCTCAAACATGTGTTGTACCATTGTGAAAAATGTCCTTTTCCTCATTTCTCTTTTTATGTAGATATAGCTGGGAATAGACAGGAATGTGTTTAGAAGGTAGAAAATGCCTGAAGTATGTAGACATAGCTATATTCTCATTGTTTTAAAAAATCAGAAGTTGTTCTAGTTTCTTGGCATTCCTGAAAGCCAGTTCCTTTGGGATAATTGGATGCAATCTTTTGAAACTTTTTTTTCAAAGATTAGTCTTGGTGGGCTAATACAGAATCCTGATAAACCATACATTTAAATGATGTTCAAATATTTGGCTAAAACAGAAGAATACCTAAAGTCATGGTTGCTTCAATGTGTCAGAAGAATCCACACATTGTGTGAGCTGTATACACAAAGGATCATTCCAGAACAATTGAGAGAATTCTTCTAGCTATGCCACTTTGTAATTGGTAGGAATTATCTGTAATGTGAGTTGCTTAGAAGTCACATTAATCTAAGCATGTGACCTAATTGTTATTAGTACACACAAGATATTTGGCAAATGGCTCTAAGAATAGTTTGTGAATACAACTGTCATTTTCAATGAAAGGTTAGGACATAAAAAGGGGGCAAAGGACCCTGAGTTGCCAGATGATATGAGGTAGACAGCTGTTTGGAATTCATTTATATCATTGAGCAATTTGACATAATGAAATCTAGAGGACATTTCTACACACCTAAAACTTTAGTGTGGTGGGGTATTAAATTATATAGATTATTAAGTTATGTAATATAAAAGTAAAGCCATTGGCTTTTTCATAACAGTCTGTAAGAGCAAACTGTAAGCCTTGGCTAGTGAGAAACTGTTCTCATATAAGACAGAGAGTAATAAAATCTGTGAGGGAGCGCAATGGAATGAAGACATGCTTCCCTCCCCACATAAAAGCAACGAGAATAGCAACACCCACAACAAACAAACACATAAATAAAGCTTTAGGCATATAAGTAGACATATTACTTATATAATAAATTAATGGGGAGTCCTTATCATACTGCCATGACAACAGAGTTAAAAGATGCAAATTTCATAAATGCATTGGAAAAACAAGCAATATAATTGTGGAGACAAGTGCTCACATTCACACTAACCAGACCTGCAGTATAGGAATGACAAAAACAAGCCTTACTAGAAGGTAAAAACATTAGTTATGTGGATTATTCCAGAAGCTATTATTGTATGTTATTATTTTTTCTTTACATGGAAAAGAATCCATACCCAGACTTCTAGGATTTGCACAAATATATCATAAGCCTATTTCCTTACACAATAATAAGAAATTTAACATTCTGTGGTTTGAGGATTTTATGATCTGATGCTAATAAGTAAAAAACAAATATTTTTTCTAAGTCACTTTTTAGTTGAACTACATTTTATATACAATACTATTTTGATTTTAAATGAACTTAGTGTTTCATCAATTATATACATTATTACTCACCATGATAAATATAGTTACCATCTGTCACCATACAAAAATATTACAATATATGAGCTGTATTCCTTGTGCTCTACTACCATCCCTCTGACTAAATTATAATTTGATGTTTGTACCTTTTTATCCCCTTCACCTGTTTCACACACACCCCCACCAGCACACATACCACCAGGAACCAAGGGTCCTGCTTTTAAGATTCTCTCTTTGTCTTTGATCTTTGAGATTTTGATTAGGATATGTCTTGGTGTGGACCTCCTTGGGTTTATCTTGTTTGGGGTTTTCTCTGCTTCTTGGACCTGGATGTTAGTTTCCTTCCCTAAGGTAGGGAAGCTTTCAGCTATTATTTCTTCCAAAAAGTTTTCTAATGCTTTGTCTCTTGTCTCTTTATGGGACTCCTACAATGTGAATGTTTGGACATTTGATATTGTTCCAGAGCTCTCTTAACCCATCATCATTTCTTTTCTTTTCTTTTCTTTTTTTTCTGCTGTTCAGCTTGAGCTTGAGTGTTTTCCATCACTCTGGCTTCCAAATCACTGATCTGTTCTTCTGCATCCTCTAGTCTGTTGTTGATTCATTTAATTTGTTGTATTCTTCACCTCTGATTGGTTCTGTTTTACATATTTTATCTCTTTGAAGAGGTTCTCAGTGAGTTCCTCCACTATTCTTTCAAGTCTTGTGAGCATCTTCATAATCATTAATTTGAAACTAAAATCTTGGTCTTATTTGAAGTATCAACTCTGAAAGGTTACAATCTTCCAACCTTTCATCTATTTTTATGTAAAAGATATACCTGACTATCTTCCCAAGATCCTTTACCTGAATAGAGTCCTCTAATACATGTAAACCACCACTTTTTCAGCTTATTACCTTTGCTTGACTTCACTACCTACTATTCTTTGATTTTTGTAGCTCATCATTTTCTTCACCTGTTTATCTTTATTCTTAACTCCCTGTGCATTTGTTTTACTTGCAAAGAACTTCATCCTCTGCTAAACTCATTTTTTTTTTACACAAAATCTGAACTCTGGAAGCTTAACACAATTAGAATAAAAGCCAGCCATGTCAATTGGTTTTACTTTAAATTTATGACCATACATTTCAAGGGACCCTCTGCTGAAATTTTATTTCAACTTTCTTAAGAAACTTAATCTTCCAGTCTCTGAAATGAGTATACTCAAACCTCCATATACCCTTCCTACCTTAACATTTTTGTAACACCTTCACTTATTATTTCCTGACTACAGAAGAAGTAACTGTACAATAACTACTCAATCTTACCATCTCCTAACTACGGACTTATTGGAATCATTATTTATGTAATATTCCCTTTTCTTCTATTCAATAGATAAACTGCCTTGTCTTCTTTCTAAGGCCAAACTTTACACTTGTTCACTGACTCTCAACTCACCTGTCACCAACTTAATTACAGAATTATTTCACTATTTCACATATCACACAATTTCCCCCCTTTCTATGGTTTTTGTCTTCAGCACAGAAACGTGTTTTAATATGTTGCTATTGTATCAAAAATAAAATAAAGCCTGTGAGAATATCTTCCACTTCAGCTGCAACCTTATTCCTCTACTCTTTTTATAAGCAACTTAAAACAAAGTATTCTCAATATTCACCACTCCATTTTTCCATACCCATTTCTCTTAGTTCCTCCAAATGGGGCTCATAATAATTCTCCGTTCACATCTCTAGTCGCGTCCCACTTCATAAGTAATAATTTTTGAAGACTCAATGATCGGCTCTTACATTTCTCCTGTTTTTCAACTCTAGTAACCGTAGTCTTGCTATAACCTTGTATATAATACACCTCTCCACTTCTTGCCTTTAGGCTTGACTATGCATCTTCCTTTAGACAATACAAAGGGGTGAAAGTGATAGAGTACCAGTTCTGCCTTTGTTATTTGCCGTAAGAACATGCTTTGCTTTAACCTCCTGGTACCAGACTCAAGAAGCAGAGCCGTCTCTTTGGCCAACAAGCCTGCAGTGAAAATCAGAGCCATTTCAAACTGTGCAGTCTGAGAAAGGGCTTCATGCCTGACCTAGCATAGATGAGCTGACCCCAAGCAGATTCACTGATCCACAAGATATACAGTTGTTGTGTCAAGGCCCTGAGTTTTGGAATAGTTGCAATTATTGTGAAAGTAGTTGAGTAAAACATAATTTATTATCTTTCCTGAGAAGTGAATATGAAACTAATAAGCAGCTTCATGAACATCTAAAAGGTCAATGTTATTTTGATGCCAAGGATAATTAACTTCTCAATTCTCCAGTTACTCAGTCCTTATTTATAAACTGAGGCAACAGTAATGCCTACCTGAGAGATGTTTTGTGAGAATCATATATTAATTTGTGCAAACTTCATGGTGTATTGTTCATCGTGTGTGGCAAAATATCAGTGTAAAAATATCAGTTATGTTGAAATGATTTTTTTCAATGATTTATAATCTCAAACTTAAAATTTAGTTTATCTCTGATTTAAACCACAATTATAGATTCCCATTCTTTAACCTCATCTTCAATAAAATGTGAAAATCTACCAATATTAACACTTCAGTAAATATTGTCATGATACAGTCAGTTTCTCAAGTTTGTGCTGGTGTATGTGTGAAGTGAGTGAGTTGGGTATATGCTTCACTAAAATTTTCTGATAGAGGAAGCCTGATTAAAGAATAGTCCATACTATGGACTTTTTAGAAATAATTCTCCATTTAATAATTATATGCTACTTCTATATTTTCATTTTTCTATTACCCATCTCACCTTTTTCACTGTTTTATTATGAAACTTGTGTAAATACAGTTTTCCTTTTGTACTTTTTTGACATAACATAAATCTTTGAGCTTAAAATTTTAATTTTTTTGTTAGGAATTTTTTGGTTGTTTCTTTAGTCTTGTCTCAGATTTTATTATATAAATCCCATTATTCAAAGTTGCCTAAATCCATTTGAAAAACCTTTTAAAAAAATTAGGAATTCTTAAAGGGAATGTATTGGCTTTTCAAATCCAGTTTTATTTGGACCAAAAACCAGAATCTTACAAATTATTAAGCATATATTCTTGTTTTTACTGTAATGGACTGTGGGGACTTTGGATAATAAGGAAGATTTTAATATTAAAGCCATATTTATTATAATATAATTAACATGTTAAACCATGGGATAAATGGTATCAATAAAAAGTTATGAAATAAGAAAAGAACCTAGAAGTCTCTGTTCCTTTTTTTTCTCATATTTCTTTCTTATCACCAAGTTTCGTTATTCTGCTTGGAAGTGTTACCATCAATGCTAATATACCTTTAATCCAAGATGACATCTATTATCAGGAACATTTCAGTAGCTTTTAAACTAATCGCCATGATTTCTATTGTCTTCTTCCCCACTGCATTGACTGCACTCAATATTCAATCTTCAAACATACCAGTCATAAAATATCACACTTATACAACAAACCATCTAGTCATCCCTCCTATTATTCCCAATGAACTCTAAAATTTTTACAAAGAATTCTAAACTCCATAAAATCTGGATTCCCTTTACACTCATTCTAAAGGGGAAGAGGCAAGACAGATCTTAAATATGTGGTTAACTATACGGTATCTTCAAATAAATACAGGTAGTGACAAATGCCACATAGATAAATATAGAAGGAAATAGGGCTTATGTGGTAGAGATGAAGAATTATTTAGGTAGAATGGGCAGGGAAGACCTTCCTTAAGACTTCCTGATGAACAGAATATTCAGATAATATGAAAAACAAGAAAGAAACTAGAGAGTACTGATGCCTAAAGTCATAGCAACATGACCGCCCTATAGCTGGCACAGGCGAGATAACTTGCACTTACAGTGAGGAATCAGGGGAGTGATAGGTGATTATGTAAAGGAGATTAGGCAAAATCATACTTCAGTTGGGTAACTCCATCTGTCTATCCACTTCATGCCTGCAACATTTCAACTTCAGGTATCTAGAAAAAAAAACCCAGGCCAGTGCTAACTGCCTCACTTTAAAGTCATTATCACTAATCTCAAATGTGGCAAATGCTACCTGCCAATCCCATAATTCTGTCCTAGTCCATTCACCCTTTTCACCCTCCTGGTCATTAATTTCATAGCTTTTTATCTCTCATCAGATTCCCAGAACTTCCATTCCTATTCTAACCCTCCCTTTCTATTTCACTACAAAAACTGAAACCATAAAATGAGAACTTCCAAAAGTCTACTCTCCTGTCCGCCTCAAGCCTTGCCTCTGTGCTCATATCCTCTGCAGTTACTCTTGTTACTGTAGGCAGACAGTCTTTCACAACAAAAGCCAGAGTCTCCAACTAATACACTAGTTCCCATAACTGGACCCACTAGCTCCCTTCTAATCAAAGATAGCTGTGTAACAATTCTCTTGTCTTCATCTGAACCAGTCCATGTTTTCCTCTTGACTGGATCTTTTGCATCCTCCCACTAACACATTTAGTAAAAATTGCTTGACCTTTCTGGCTACATTTCTTTCTTTACATTTTCTCGTCAGCTTTCCTCCTCCAGACTTTCAACGCCTACACTACACTAAAACAGCCCTAATCAAATAGCTAACGATACTTCTGTTGCTAAACGCAACTGTTAAAATTAAGACCTTATCTTATTTGACTGGCCCAGATGCTTATTTTTTGCTTCCTAATTATTCTCCTAACTTTCTGCCTGGTTCTCCCAACTTCCTTTGTTCATTCTTCACCTCACTGACCTAACTGTGGAGTTCGCTGGAACTCAGTTCTTGGTCCTACATTCCTTTCTATTTACACAAACTTATTTAGTGTGTTTGTCAATTTTCATGTTATTATAAATGTGTAAGTAAACATATTTTTTTCAAATGTATATTCTGACAACACACTGAACTCCAGACTCACATATTTGATAACCTACTTGATATTTCCACTTGACTGTCTACTTGACATGTCATAACCCAAAGTGGTGTTATTTCCCCTATAATCCAGTCTTTCAGTTCTTTTTTTTTTCTATCATAATAAATGGACACATCATTCCACCAGTTTTTTAGGACAAAATCTTTGCAGGCATTATTGACTTCTTTCTTTCACATCCTAAATTTGATCCATGAGCAAATATTATAAGCTCTACCTTCAAAATATTTAGAATATCCAATTAATCCATTTCCACAGTATCCATTAATACTATTCTAGAAAAAGCAGCATAAAATCTTCCCTGACGTACTGAAATATTTTCTTAAATGTTTCCCTTGCATCTAACATTGCCCATTTTCAGCCAGTTTTCAGCATAACATCTGGATTAATCCAATTAAAATATATAATATAGTCACTCTTCAACTCAGACTCCACCCATGGTTTCCCCTACCACTCATGGTGAGAGACAAAGTCTAAACATTGACCTAGAAGGGCCTGTATGGTTCTCCTACCCTCTTAGTTCTTGAAACATATCTCCTATTAACCTCCTCTTTTAATCACTCAGCTCCAACCATATAGAAGTCACCTTTTAGCCTCACAGACTTTGAACTTGCATTTTCTTACGCCTGGAATCTCTTCCACTGATTTCACATGAATCTGTCTCTTGCCTCTTTGAGGCCTATACTGACATGTCACCTTTCCCTTTTAGCTTTTCCTGAGTATATTCACTTCCTAGAGTTGCCATAATGAAGTTCCACAACTGGGTGGTTTAAGAGAGTAGAAATGTGTTCTCCTACAGTTCTGGAAGCTAGAAGTCCGAAATCAAGGAACTAATCAAAGGTTAGTCCTGAGAGCATTCAGGGAGAATCTCTTCCATGTCCCTTAGCTTCAGGGGACAGCCGGCAATCCTTGGCATACCTTGGTTTATAGATGCATCACTCCAATCTCTGTTACCATCTCACACAAAATTCTCCCTGTGACTTGTTTCTTTACATAGCTGAGTTACCTCTGTGTCTCTTCTTATAAGAACACCAGTCATTGGATTAGGAGTCCACTCTACTCCTGTATGACTAATTTTAACTAACTACATCTACAACAACCCTGTTTCCAAATAAGGTCACATTCTGAGTTACTGACGGTTAGACTTTAACATACTGTTTTTTTGGTGGATACAACTCAACCCTGTAACACTGAGCATCCCACCTGGAATTGCACCTGGCATTCTCTGTTCTATTTTCTTTTGTTTTTCTCTGTGATATGTATCACCACCTTACATTCTATATATTTTAGTAATTTTTTATGTTATTGTCTGTTTCTTCCCACTAGCATTTAAGCTCCATGAGGGAAGAAGTTTTGATTTATTTGCTCCCTGTTCTACTCTCAATGCAAAAAAAAAAATGGAATGCAATTGTAGATTCATGATAAATATTGATTTAATGAATTGATTAATGAAATTTAAAAGGATTAATGAAGCAATGAATCCCTGGACTATACCATACTTTATTCTAAGCACTGGAAATATAATAAGGAAAAGTCATATGCAGTTTTGTCTCTTTCTAACACTGGAATATATTAAGTATAAATACACCAATCCTTACCTTCTTAAGCTCAGGTTGACAATATCAATGCTTGCAAAACAATGTTAATAATATTCACATAAAATTTAAAATATCCCCACCAAGATGTGCTATTTATTATTCACATTTAAGAAAACACTACCCTACATAAAATTTATGTTAATACTATTTATTAAGTATTAGAGCACAATCTATATTCATTTCTCTGGTATGTGCATGATAACATGGATGGATTAACCCTAAGGAAAAACCTTTTGGCACTAACGCTTCCTCTACAATCTCCCAAATCCCACTGAGGCATTAAAACTGAGAGAACCACGTGATATAATTTTATTTTAACATCACTCTCCATATTATTTTGCAACTTTGCTCTTTCATAGGTGCTCATGTTAATGTATTTTTTTATTGCTGTATATGTCATAGTTCTGTTGAATTCTGAACAGGACTTGGAATACATAACACATATGTTTACTCAGAAGCAAAACAATGTTGATAAATTTCATTCATTTATTAAAGTCATGTGGAAACTGCTCAGAAATAACTCCTTTATTCCCTCTCACTTTTGTGGTTGCCAAAGAGTAAGAGAGATTAAATTTGAACAACGTCTTTTTTAATTAAACCATTATGAAATGTAAAGATAGGAAATTTGAAGAGAAAAAAAGCCATGATAATATGAAATTCATAGTCCTACAAGTGTAGATCTGTAGTTTCCCACCTTTGAAGTGATAACAATATGGTGGATTGGGGTGAAGACTTTCCCTTGGAAAATTTTGGTTTTGTTGTTAATCATCTTACTGGACACAAATATGTATAGTAGAATGTGCTCCTTAATATAAATAAGACAGGTAAAATGTATCATAATGATAGCTTTACTTTCAGAGAGAAATTTGATCTCAATTTGCTTTCCTCTTTTTATTCCTATGTACTTGCACATATCTTTTAATGTTTCTGGAATTTGGTTCCCTTATCAAATAAAATGGTAGATTTAACATTAACTTAATGGTTGTAATATGTCCTTGAGGCTTTGTTCTAGAAATTTTGCAGACATTTTATCATTTCATTTGCATGACAAACTGGTATGGTATGTAATATTGTCCCTTTTTATAGACAAATCAAGGAAATTTCTAAAAAGCAAAGCTAATGGTGGATATACAGGTACAGGGCTATTTGGAAGAAATTTCTACTTAATTTTCCTGTTCTGCCATTACAGCCTTCAGTATCTTTTCTTAACTTTTCAATATGTATTTTTATTAATTACTTATTTATGTATTTCTATTTTTATTTTGTAGATAGAAATATGTTTGCAGTAGAAATCACAGGCCTGACTGGTGAATGCCTTCTATTAGTTAATCCTAGAGCAACTCTCCAGCAGGCATTGGGCTGCATGAACCATTCAAGTTTCTACAGAGGAACATTCTCCATTGCTCACTTCCAGTATGACCACATGATTCAACAGAAAAAGGTCTTTCAATTAGGAGAATGTACATGTTAAAGAGAAAAGGTTCAAGTCACCTTACAAATAACAGAAGCAGTTTCATACCAAGTATCTTACTTCACTACCAGCATATGATCACTTGAAATTCTTGCATAGCAAGATTTCATTATGGCAATAAACAAGATCATCACTAGAGTTTTGCTCTTTTTGTCCCTTTCTATTCTTCCTCCCTCCATTTTTCTTTTCTTCTCTTTCCTTCTCTCTCTCTTTCTTTCTTTTTCTCTTTCTTTCTTTCTCTTTCTCTTTCTTTCTTTCTTTCTTTCTTTCTCTTTCTTTCTTTCTTTCTTTCTTTCTTTCTTTCTTTCTTTCTTTCTTTCTCTCTCTCTCTCTCTCTCTCTCTCTCTCTCTCTCTCTCTCTCTCTCTCTCTCTCTCTCTCTTTCTTTCTTTCTTTCTTTCTTTCTTTCTTTTTTCTCTTCCTTCCTTCCTTCTTTCCTTTTTCTCTTTCTTTCTTTCTTTTTATTTCTTCCTGTTCTTCCTCCTCCCCCTCCTTCATCTTCTGAATGAAAGATTTCTGTGTGGTTATCCTCTTCCTTTGTAGTACTCTTTATTGATTGTGAGTATATGCAGGAGATTGCAGTAATATGTTTTCATAAATTGTTAGATTAGTTAGCCATTCCTGGACCTATTGGAAAATACTGTGCAGGACCCAGAGATCCTGGACATTGAGCTGGATGCAGAAGTGGTATGGGATCTTTGAATGGTCTTCCTTGGTCAGGAAGAGTGCATTTCATGTATAAGAAGAAGCAAGCACATGAAAACTTGGGTGACCAGAGGCAGACTACTGCCAGTTTAGTACCTGGATTTTCTAGCCTTCTTTTAAGACTCATGCGTTCATGTGACTAAATGAGTTTTAACAGGATGTGAGCAGGAAGATGAGT
The DNA here is from genome assembly GCA_032199065.1 of Smutsia gigantea. NCBI lineage: Eukaryota > Metazoa > Chordata > Mammalia > Pholidota > Manidae > Smutsia > Smutsia gigantea. Next base: position 83,569 of record JAVSCE010014740.1, read on the forward strand.
GTTAATTCTGGATCGTTTCATTTAAAACAAGCCACTTGCCCTATACTTTTGTTCTACTCCTCCCCTGCATAAAAAAATGAATGTGAAAATGAGTGCTTCTATAATATAGATGAAGACAAAACCCTTGGAGGTCAGGGAGAAGAAAGTAAAGGAATCTGGTTTTAAATGACCTTATAAGAGAACCTCTTTGTTAGCCCAAAGCTGTCCAACTCTGGAATGTTTTGTAAAAGAGAATAAATACACAAGTCACTGTACATTTTGACTTTTTTGGTAATACCAGTTGAGTCTATATACTAATTAACATAGTATGAAATACTAAGAACTGTTTGGAAAACATCTTACACTGTCTCCTAAAAATAAACCTGCCTATAACCCACTAGAACATGTGAAACAAGCTGACACATATAGTCTTATTTGTAGCAGTTCATTCATTTTGGAAAAACTGAAATCAATTCAAGTATTCTTTAACAATAAGGTTTATAATGAAACAATGAATCGCAAGAACACTCATCAACAGTTGGCTGGATTCCATTTGTGTAACTTCTATAAGGAAGGAAAAAATATAATTTTGGAATATATAGAGATGACATGATATAAAGAAAAGTTTGATAATGTTTTTCACAAAAGTCAGACTACACTAGTGATCTCCACTAGGATAGAGAGAGAAGTGTACTATAAAGGAGAAAACATAAAGTGAAATCCTAAGGAACTATGTTCTATTACTTAGTCAACTTGAGGTAAAATGAGTATTTTATTACTTTTTAAAGTGAATTCATGTTACACATTCTATGTGTGTACTGTATTTGATATGAGATGATATAAGGTTTGTATGAATATAACAGATGTATAATTACAATATACAGCACAGATTCACTATGCCACTTAGAAAGGATAAAGGAGGTCATGAAGGAGCAAACATTAATTGGAAAAGTTCTTAAAAGCAGTTGCATTACTTAAAAAATCCAATACTCTAAAGCTTCAATGAAGTTTGTATCACATTAGTTTGAGTCTTGCAGCGAGGGCTCCTCCTGCGAGTCACAGTGGTCTCTCATGTAACACAGGTAGGGAAGCACCTGAGGGAATACAAAAGGCTCTGCTGAGAGGAGATTTCTTTTAACTTAGGGAAAAATACAATTATAAAAAGCCCTGTTGAAAAGCTTTCCAAAACCCTGTGAAAGCCATAACACTCTCCGGAAGCTTGGAGAGGCATTTTGCTTGCCTTTATTCAAAGTGCGTGACAGTCAGAATCTGATTCTGGGAGAGACTTGATTTTTGTTTGGCTCAGCAGGCAATTCAATTAAAACACAATGTTTGGTTGAAAAGGGTCTGTTTTTAATGCAGCTGTGGCTTTCTCTCATTTATGGACATTTAACGTTAGGATTTACTTTTGTTCTCTATTCACAATATACATCTTTTTTTATGAGCTCTAGTCCATCAAATTTTATAATATTTCTTTTTCCTAAAATGGCAACTTACTTCAGTTTACAAGACCACCTTCAATAAGTCGCTCATTTGTTCACAAAATCATCTCATTTAGTAGGAAGATGGCTTTATGATTTTCTATGATTATGTCTCAAAATAGTGTTATATGTGAGGAAGCTAAGAATATTTAAGACAGAACACATTGGGAAGAGGGACATTTTTTTTCTTAAATCACTAGTATCTCATTCAAAGTAATCCTTTAATATCCATCCAGTATTGAGGGGAGTGATTTTGAAGATACTTCCCTTTGTAATCATTTTAAGTTTGAGAGGCCCTATGTTGATTCTTTTCTGGGAAAAAAATACATAAATCAGTTTGCTTGGATAACATCTGGAGTCAACATTAGACTAGATTCATAAGAAAGCAAACCTAAAATCTTTATAAAGTTGCAAGTTCATATTGGATACAAGTGGGTAAATTTAACTTAATTTCATTATTTCTAGATTGCATAAATATATTGGGTAACACATGAAAACTTTGGTAAGCCAGTTCTTGAATGTATTCTGTGGTTTTCTCAAGAGGCAATTAATAAAGATTATTTTCTCTTAAAGATTTCCATGTAATTTTATAAAGTAAACAGAGAGGCCTAATTGACATTATCTCTACCTACTCATTCTCTGCTTTCCCCATGTGTTCTGGGAAATGAATGAAGGGATTACAAAGAAAATGACAGATACCTCCAACACCACTAAAAAATCAGGGAACTTGAATATGTAACACAGGTGGGATGAGTTTGATGGAAGACATGAATGAGTCCTAGAGTTGTAGTTACCCTCTCTGAGAAGCAGTAATGTTATGAGACAGCAAAAAGAGAAAATGTCATGAGAAATCAAGTAATATCCATAATGTAGACAGCAAGGGCTGGAGATGAAGACATCTAGGACACTTTGAGGAAGAAAGTGCACCCACTTGTATGTCAGTTTGCTAGTAGGAATTGGCCACAATTAAAATGCTAGAAATGTGAAGTCTTAGGGATTAATTAAGGATGAACTGTGCATAGAGCTGACTCCAGCCCATCCCCCCTTTTTAGGCTACTGTATCACTGATATATTAATGTAAACTCACAGCAATTGGCAGAGCATTATAAATTCCAAGAGGATTTCAATAATAACCAAAGTAAAAAATAATGAGAACAAAGGAAATCCACTCATCCCATTGATCAACTAACATCAGGCTGACATTGATTATTTTTCTGATTCAAGGAAGAGTAAACAAACAACAAAAGAAGCTGATTACAAGAAATCATAGCAAATAAAAAGTTAAGAATGTAGAATTTCCTTTAGAGTAATATCTCCTTGGAGAACCAAAACAGTATTTTGCCAAGAAGAATTATTAGTAACATTGATCATATACAGCCTCCAAACACAGGTGATAATCTATGTCTAGCCCCATTTGTAGGGAAACTCTTTCATATAAATATATTAACTTTAATTATACCATGTTACTTGTCCCACTTCACCTACTCATCATGAAGACTTACCAATATGACAGGAAGAGATTTTCTGTATTCTGACTTGATATTCAGAGGCCTTACCTTAGTCAAACATGACTTACAAATAGAACCATAATATCATCAGTTTCAGGAAAAATGAAATTTAGTATACATTGACAGTTAAAAGCTCTTCAAAAAACAGAACTCGGTATGTATACCTTTAAGTTAAAGTTTATCCCCCAGAAACATAAAGCACACATCATTTGAACATTGAACAAACAACATTTGAAACATTGTTTCAAACTTAATATTTGAAACATAAGAATGAGAGGGTCTGGGGTTCCCTGAGGACCACCGTCATCTTGGGGAAGGAGGTGAAGCAACCCAAGAGCATGTGTTCGAGACCTGTGTGTACTACGGTGTCCTCTGCCCTCATGTTCACCCCACATCCTAAATTCATATGAAGTAACACCAGCTAAGGTTTAGGATTTCACCTCTCCTTTCAGATTTGAATGACTGACTAGGTAATGATACAATATATGCAAAACATGATAGCCTCACAGGAGAAAGCAGAATATCTAAAGCTCACAAGCACCATGAAGGAAGAACAAACTAAGCCTCTGAATTTATAAATAAGGCAGAACAACAGTCTTAAAAAGAATCATAAATAGGCCTAGAATGTAATGGATTAAATTACAGACTTGCAGCAGAACAGGCACTGTGAGACAGAGTCCATTTAACTCATTGTGTGTAAAATTTTAATTGCTGAAATAAAGTTTTCAATAAATGTGTTGGATGGAAAAATGGGTATGGCCAGCAGATGGAATTTGTTAACTGGATGATGAGGCAAGGGAACTGTCCCAAAATAATTGAATTAAAAATGTCATAAAATATATGTCACCAAATAAGAGATGGAAATACTTAATGATATAACAAGTAGAATTTCCAAAAGTTTAATGTGGCAATGACAAGCATGGTATGTAAAGGCAAAAAAAAAAATGTACACACAAACACACAGTTAGAAATGTTGTTTTTAAATATAAGAAAATATGACAATTCCAGAACCACCTGAGGTGTAAAAAGCCCACAGACAAGAGATAGGAACCACACTGACTTCAAACTTCTCACTGAATGATATTTGAAAACACTTTAAGATATTTTTCATACATTACTGAGTATCACATCTTATATACAAATAAACTCTCATTTGAATATCTTGGCCAATTCAATAGGTTTTCAGAAATACAAATTCTCAGAAAACTTATTACCCAGTGATATTCTTTGAGAGCACTCACACTAGAAGTATATTGGCAAAAACAGAAGTGACTTCAAGCAAAACAATAGTATGAAAAATGAAGGCAAGTATATACCTCAACAAATTTTATTATCTAAATAAGTAGTTACAAAATGATGACATTAAGAGAGTAGTTGTCAGTGGTCACTAGTGGATTTTAAGTGCCTTGTTTGGGATAAAGATATAGTTAGTTATGAGTATTAGAACTGTAAACTAACATGTAAATATAAATAATGGATAGTAGTAAGCAAATTACACTGGCAGAAATATTAAAGTATGAATAGCAGAAAACATACAAGTGATCCAAGGAAACTTAAGAAAGGAGAAAATATAAAAATAAAAGAATATAAAATAAATATAAAACAAAAAGCTAACATACTTCTAAAATAATGATTGCAATATATATAAATTAAATAACATGGAAAGACAAATGCCAAATTGTATTAAAAATAAACGAATAAAGTCTATTGTCTTTACTGCTGCAAAGATACAGAAAAGTAAATATGGATGGAATCAATATATATATATTTCCTTTTATTAATATAAAATTTTAATGTCAGACTAAATATATAATTTAAATGTAACTTTAAAACTAAAAACAGAGTAAGTAATGAAGAAGTATGCCATATACTGATAAAAGCCATACTTTGTCAAGAAGAGATAATCTT